>JAOEHY010000271.1:0-17261 GCA_025447955.1 Psilopsiagon aurifrons | reverse complement strand
GATGGGGCAGCCACAGCTCCTCTGGGCACCCTGTGCCAGCGCCTCAGCACCCTCCCAGGGAAGAGCTTCTGCCCAAGTGCTCATCTCCATCTCCCCTCTGTCAGGTTACAGACATTGCTCCTTTTCCTGTCACTACACACCCCTATATATGAGCAGAGCCAGGCCCTCTGTTGTTTCAGTATCACTGTTAAGCTCCTGCTTTGGAAGTTCATGTGCTTTTGGTTGTGCATGGTAAGAGCAAGGAAGCTTTTGCTGTCCTGGCAAGCAGTCCTTGCTGTGCTTCTTGACACGGCATCTCCCAACACGAGAGCTCGCCTCTGAAGCACACCCAGATGGGGTTGTGTTTTCCAGAGCACAGGGGGAAAGCCTGTGCCTGGGCTCTTGGGTTCACCACATTCCTGCCTCTCTGCTGCTCAGAGATGCAGACAAATGAAGCAGCAGTTGAACACAGAGCTCTGGAAAATGATGTAAGCTCCTGCATTTTCCAAAGTGCTCTGAAACAGCAGCGCCCTGTTTGTGAATGCTCAGTCTTTCATTCATAAACCCTGACACAGGCTGAAAACGCAGCTGAAGAGCTCCGGTGGGATGGGCCTCTGAGGAGAGGAGGCCCCTGGGGTGGAACTGGTCAGTGGTAATGTCGGAGGGGAAACCTTGACCTCTGCTTCCCTTCTCTGTCTCGCTCTTGGCAGTGGCCGAGTGTATGTATTATGTTTTCCTGTGTTCTGTCGCACCAGCAAGCTTTTCTCTGCTGCAGATTGGTACCCAGAACAGCCTGGAGATCCTGGAAGATCCCAAAGCTGAGGTGGTGGATGAGATCGCGGCAAAGCTTGGATTGAGAAAGGTTTGGATGATGTTGGATCTTGTGTCTTGGTGTGGCAGTGAAGAAAGTCCTTGGTGGTTCCCTTCAGCCCCAGGGGTTTAACCAAAGTGTTGGACGTAGCTTGTGTTGGTAGTTCTCAGGCTTTTAGGTATGGAAAACAAACCAAGAGCATTTTCCTGAGCACAAGCATGTAGCCAGGCTGTGGAGCTGAAGTCAGCAGTCCTCTGTCACGAGCGACATCAAAGGGAGTAGCAGAGAAGCAGAACCACCATTTTCGCCTTTATTTCCCCTCAGATAGGGGCCGTTCCTGGTAGCATCTCCCCAGTGAGTGCTAATTTGATGCAGATGCAGCTGGAGTTGCTTTCTGAGTTTCTTCCTTTTGACACAATCTGTGCTCCGCTTCCAGAGCAGAGGCTCTTGCATGTGTTTTATTCTCCTCTGTGGGGTCCTGTCTCCTGATGCTGCTGATGTAGGCAATCTGTCTATTGGTTTGGGGTGCAACTGAGCCTCAGCCCTCTGTTCCCCACCCGCCACCCAACCCAGACGTATGGCTGCTGGGATCCAGGGGATTGCTGACATCTCTCAAACCTGTCCTGCTTATTTTCCTGTTTGGGAAATGTTTTGGTATCACGTGAATGCCAGGAATGAGATGTACACAAACAAGATTTGGCTTGCTAAAGGAAACACAAAGCAGAAAAGCCTCGGTGCAGTAGACTATAAACAGCTGTGGTGAGGTCTTTTGTTCTCCACGATAAGATCTGCAGCCTTTTGCCAGCGTCTGAAGCAAAGCTCCTGTGTGTGTTATTTATTTCCATGCTTTTCCTCTGCTTCTCACATCAGGTATTTTTAATCAGTATCACTCAACGCCTACCTGAGGGCTGGTTGTGGGGTTTGGGCTGGCTGGGATCTGAACCAGCAGTTCTCCCTCGGAAGGGTTAATGGTCAGGAGGGAGCTGGCTCCAGCACGTGTGTGAAGGGGTCACGCAGCGGTGTGTGTGTACACATCCATCCTCCTAGGTGCAAACAATGCAGAAAGCAGGAATGTGGGGTTTGGATCGGAGCAGGCTTGGAATGAATCAGCCTCCAGCGGGAACATTTGAGCTTTATCTTAACTAGTGCCTGAGCTTCCAAATGGGATCATGTGAGCTGCTTTGTCATCTGCTGGCGCTCCCGCTCCGTGCTCAATAGGAAATGCTTTTTGCTGTGGGTGGGAGGAGGTAGCGGCTGAGAGGCCTCTTGCAGCCTCCAGATCTTTCCATGAAAAAATATTCCATAGTGAAACATAAAGCTGCAGGTGCCCCTGGCCGGCCAGCTGGCATGCTGCTCCTGGAAATGGGATTCAAATGAGCCCGGCACAGCTGGGAGAGCCATTTCCTTCAGGCAGCTACAGCAGGGCCGCGCGAGGAGCCAAGAACATCTTGTCCTGCTAGGAGAAAATGCATAAGCTCTCTTCTGGTTTGGGGTTTGGGGTTTTTTTTCCCTTAAAGCGACTTTCCTTGTAATGCTCCTTATAGGTTGGCTGGATATTTACTGATCTGGTGTCTGAAGACACACGGAAGGGGACTGTTCGATACAGCAGAAACAAGGTGAGGTTCAAGCGTGCAGCTAATGAGAGCTGCTGGTGCTGAGGGCTGGTAATGGCTGAATGCTGGCTGTGCCCAGCAGGGTGCTGAGCAGGGCTGGAGGTGATGCTGGCAATAGAGTTCTTGTGAAATGGGGTTGGTTTTTCAGAAGCTTCTGGAGGAAAAGGAGCTTGAAGGGCACTGTTAGGGGGTTGAAGCTGTTTAGAATGCAAAGCTGCCTCCAGCCACTCTGCTTGAAGAAATGGTGCTCCTGGCTGAAGGAAGTCTGGATGAGCGTTCACGTCCCTTCCAACCCAAACCAGTTCTAAGATGGTTCTATGATTGGGGTGGTTTGAGGTGCAAACTGAGCCAGAGTGGCTCGGTCAGAGGATGTTCTGGGCTGGGCTTTGTGAGATATACATAGCTCAAACTTTGACCTTCTCAGCTTCCTGTAATTCTAAATCAAGGACATCCCCATTTGGAAAATGAAACTCTGTTCAAACGAGAAGCAAAGGTGTGCAGAGGAGGGTGGAACCACCGGTGGGGCAGTCCCTGTGGCAGGAGCCAGGCTCGGGGCTGGGGGGCTGACATGTCGCGAGCTTTCCCCAGTCTCTGCAGCAGCTTTCTACGAGAGCATGTTTTCTGGGGGTGTTGGTAGTTCTCTTTGGCTGCGGACCAGGGAAATGGGCCTGGGCTCCTCCACGTTGGCCTTGGTATTGATATTGCTGCTCTTCCCTCAGGACACGTATTATCTAAGTGCAGAAGAGTGCATCACAGCTGGAAACTTTCAGAACCAGCAGCCCAACATCTGTCGCCTTTCTCCAGATGGTCACTTTGGATCCAAGTTTGTCACAGTTGTGGCTACAGGTATTCACTGGCCTGGGCTTGCCCCAGCTCTCCAGGTTACACCTGAATTATCTCTTGTTAATAGAAGGATATACAGCTCTGCCAGGAGGAGCCAGACATCCCGGTCCCCATCTGTCCTGTTTAACAAGGGCTTTGCTTTGCTCTATCAAGTAAACCACTTCTTCATTCCTTCTGCTATCTTCTCTACAATCATTTACCCTGTCCCCTGCAGGAAACTTAATTGAGGGTCAGACTTGGAGCATCCACCTCTCTGATCCAAAAAGCATTTTTTGCCTGCAGCCAGGGGAATAACTGTTCCTCACTTCTCTGGTTTGAATCTTTTAAGCTCCAAGTGCTGTTGCCTGAAAACGGCAGTGCAGAGCCACGGGAACGCAGAGCCTGAGAGTTAACTCTGGCTGGTTCAGCATGAAGGAGAGACTTTATCTCCCCTGTGTTGCTGTCAGGGAAGCCCTTACATACGATGCTGCACTCTTCTGCACGTGGAAACGTTTTGTGTTTGCCTGAATAAAAGAGAGAAGCTGCAAAACCTGCTTTGCTTTGTCTCCTCTGGTGAAGCCATTTCCCAGCAAGTCTCCAGAGGCACTGGGGAGTGCTCTGCACTGCCCGGGCTGCGAGGGGAGATGTTGGTGCGTGCTGGTTGTTGTCATGTTCGAGGTTCAGTCTGCCACAGGATGACACATGTGTTCAGTTAAAACTCCCCTGGAGCAGATATGCTGGGTTCTGGGTCTGTTTAACACAATAACCCCAAACCTCATGACTTCCAAACAGCATCCAGTGTAAAAACTGAAAGTGTGATATTCTGTTGCCTGCTCCGAGCCCGGGTTTTGTAAGTGTTCCCAGAGCCTTTTCCAGTGCAAAACTCTCTCTTTCAGTTGAGGCCCGTGCATTCCAGACTGCTCAACGCATCCATCTTTCATTACAGATAGAGGTGTATCTCACTCACCCTTTGTGTTATTTATTTCTGGGTTTCAACAAGGTGTTTTACTGAGAAGCCAAGGGGCAGCTTTGTTCAGACCTTCCCTGGGTCTGGGTCTATGTTTCATTTCTAGGAGTGTTTGTTCTGGAGCAGTGAGTGGTGGAGGCTAGAGATCAAAGGGTAGAAAATGAATATTTCCTCTTTTCTGTTCCAGATAATCTCATTCTCTTCTGTTCAATCAGCCCATCAGGTTTCTATTTAAGCACTTGATTCCTTCGTTTCGTGCCGTATAAATACATTTGGATAGTTTGCATCAACTTTGCCTTTAAATCCTCGACATGGATTAATTCCTATCCCCTCCTGAATTCCCTAGGTTTGGAAATAGTAACGTTTTCCTACCATCTGTCTGTATCTTCTCTTTCCAGTTGTATTCTACTGACATATGACCTGATGTTGCTTACATTACCCAAATTAAAGCGCCAAGCATGTGATCTATCAGTGAGCCAGGGGCTTAATTTCCACTTTCCATGTCAGATTTCCACCGGGCCATCCATTACAGGCTGAGAAAACACTTTTTCTTCTTATCCCTGACATTTCTTAGGTGACCAACCCTCAATCTGCAGCTCACAGCTCCTTGGAAATGAAGCAGGCTCCTAGGAGCTGTGTGTCTGCTTTCTGTTTTGAGGGAGAGGAGATACCCACAGGGTAGCGGGAGGGTGTTGCTATCCAGAGCCTTCCGAAAGGGCAGCTTCACCTTTAAGCTCCTGGCAGAGTGCTCTTGCTGTCACTGCAGGGGTCTGGCCTGTTAGCTGGCTGTGAAAACGTCTGTTACTTAATAAATGTAGAGCTTAGAGGGGATTCTTGCCTAGAAATCCTTCCATGCAGCAGCACCAGGGGCTTCATCTCATCGTTCTTTGCTGTTAGCAGCAGCATGGTGTTTAGTGCTGCTCCTGGGGTTCTGCCTCTCGGAGTTGCATTGGACAGATCACTCCTGGGTGGGATTTTTAACCAGCCTCTTCTCTTCTCTTCCAGGTGGTCCCGACAACCAGGTCCACTTCGAGGGGTACCAGGTCTCGAATCAGTGCATGGCTCTGGTTCGGGATGAGTGCTTGCTGCCCTGCCGAGACGCGCCGGAGCTGGGCTACGCCAAGGAGTCCAGCAGCGAGCAGTATGTGCCTGATGTGTTCTATAAGGTAAGGGCTGCGTGCCTGGGGCAGGGGGGAGCTGCAGAACCAGCTCTGCTGTGTGTCTGGAAATCAGTATGGGCAGCTCAGGAGAGGATGTCTTTGAGGTCTGAACTATTTTCAGTAGTAACCGTTCACCACATGTCTGCAGAGTAATTGCATAAGCTCCACTTCCCCCTCGTAAACGTGCTGTTATGGTTCCCAGCACAGCAGTAGCCATTGGCTATCCAGCTTCTAAATGAGGTCTGCAGTGATCCACCACGAGCCCATAGCAAGTGCTCTAAATTCACCTCCCCTCTATACGTGTTGGCAGTATTTGCCCTGCCTCTCTGTTGATTTTAATCCCCAGCTGAGTTCAGCTTCCTCTGCTGCACAGGCATATGATGTGTGCTCGCAGGAATGGAGCAGTGGGTTCCCTTTGCACTGCCAGGGATTTGCTCGTGTGTGACATGCTTACAGACACCAACTGGGCAGCAGATGCAGCAAAAAATAGATGCAGGAAGAGGAGGGCCAGCCTTGTGCATGCTTCTCTGGGACAGAAGGATGGTGCAAAGGCTGTCAGAGCAAGGGTTGTGCCCCAGCTTTCCTCTCTCGGGCTGGGGTGGCTGCCAGTGCTCCAGTTCTTGGCTCAGCCTAAGCTCCATAAACTGGTCCCGAGGAGCAGTGGGAGATGCACGCCCCCAGAATACTTCTGCATGATGTGTCGTGCAGGAGCACTGCTGCTAACCTGTGTGCTGTGGTTTTCAGAGCAGCTAGTGATGAATGGACTGTCATTATTCCCTTGACAGTTGCTCCTGGGGATCTTCAGCCTCCCTGTATCTGCAGGGCCGAGCTTGAAACTTGGGGACAGGAGCTCTGCGGAGGCTAATGGCACCGCTTCTCAAATGTGTGTATGTTGGTGCCCTGTGAGCAGGGACAGAGGAATTAATTAATGGTGCTGTTTGCCAGCTAATTAGCCATCCATCACCCAAGCTGGTTATCTCCTTCTTGTCTCTGTGATATTCACAGCGTGCTCCTGCTGCCTGTATTAAAGCTGGTCCATGAAGGAGCATGGGATAAGCAAAGCTGCCTTCACTTGGGGGGACTGAAATGAGCCTATTGTGCCCCAGCAACAGAAATGGAGCTGGTCAAAATGCTCTTGTGTGCCCTGAATCTGAAACACTGGCCTGGATGAATTAGCTTAGGAGACTCCATTCCCCCCCTTAACACCCAACTGCTGGCTTGTCTAATAAATAGGAACACCCCTTGACTAATTCCAGCCCTGGAGAGGAAAGGTGACTGGAGTCTGTGCCTCTTCCCTTCGCACGCAGGCAGCTCTCAGGAGCTGATAAGCCAGGCCCGATTCAGATGCAGCAGAGCTCGGCTGTGCAAGGGTTGGCCCTGGATGTGAAGATGAGATCACTCCTGGCGTGCTCTGGTCCTGCTCGGAGGAGCCCGCGCTGTGCCACGCTCAGGGCACAGCCTTGCAGGAGGTCCCATAGTCTGTGTCCCACATGTGGGCCACCCGGGGTGCTGGGAGCAGCAGGAAGGCAGTGGGTGTTCCCATACGGTCTTCCCTCCCGTTTGGAATCTGAAGCTGGGAGATAGAATGGGAACTGATGGCTGCAGCCTTGTGTGGAAAGTTCCACGCACCACACATCGGCTGGGTCGGGCCGCAGCTTATTTCTTCGGGTTTATAACTTGTCTCCATAACCGCCTCTTGCGTGGTGAGGGCTGCTCCGTTGGGTGGAATTGTCCTTCAGCCTTAAACGTGTTTGGCTGTAGGATCTCTTAAGTTCTTTGGAATGTTCTTAACGGAAAGCTTAGTCACTGCTGGCGTGGAAAACCTTTGGGGTCTCATTAAGTGTGCAAGGCTTGAGGTCAGAGACACTACCTCATAGTTACTGGGTTGGTGACAGCGATGGTGTCAAAGCCTTGGTCAAATACAGGGTGAGGAGCAGGAATCCAGCAGTGGGGAGCAGATGGTTCGAGGTCCAGCGCCCTGCTCCCTATTTCCCTGCTGAAGCTGCCGGAGCTGAGCCCCCAGTCCTCACTGGGGAGTCCCCTCTATGCTGACCACCCAAATAGCTTTGGGCTGAAAGCTGCACTTGAGAGTGGTTGCTGTGTTTTGTCTCACGCTGAGAAGCTATCACTGCTAAAGAGAAAAGTCCATGCATGTATTTCTATGTAATGTGCAAGCATTCATTTGAAAAGCCCTTTAGGATGAAAGGAGCCATTGGATGAGAACCAGAAGGGCACTGTTTTGTGTAGTATGGGTATATTTATAGAGCAGCTGTGCATCCAGATGTGGGGTCTTCTGAGCCCTCCTATCTGTCTGCAGTGGGGCAGCACAGTAGATTCAGCTTCAGCTTTGCCAATGGGAAGAGGTGCTGCTGGCTGCATCTCTAGCGAGGGGTAAGCCAGCAACCGTGCTTTGATGGTGCTCAGAGATGCCTCATGCCTCTGCAGTAGGTGCTGTTATTTCAGTGACGACTGTTAACAGTGCGCTCGGATTGGCATCGCTGCAGGCACAGGAGGGGGTGAGGGCCCGTGCTGCAGGCGGGAGCTGCAGCCTCAGGAGTTCCCCGCGCGGCTGAAGCGGTGTCTGTGGTCAGAGAGCTGCTTTTCCATGGCTTGCCCCTCGTTTGGTGTCCGTGGAGCGGGAGCTGCCACGTCCTGTGGGGCTGCAGCTGCTCCTGCCTGGACGTGACTCACCTCGTGTGTGTTAGCGTGGATGGGCTGTTCTTCCATGGAACGAGGAGAGCTGATGGCGTCGGTGCTGTCCTGCCTCGGGAGGCCAGGCGTTCTTCCTGAGCCTCTGCCCTTGTGATTCCTCTATTTCTTTACCATTCTCTTTATGTTGGCCACTGGCCCTGCTGCTTGGAGGAGCCACCCCCGTGGAATCGGCAGTGTGTGCTTTCTGCAGGCGGCCGCTGCTTTCCTGGCTCGGGAGGGCTGGAGTTCTGCTCCAGAATGAACACTGAGGGCTTTGGGGACCATGAGTACAAGTTCCTTTGCTCTGAGATGCCTGCCCAGGTAAGATCAGCCAGAAGGAAGAACACATCCCCCCTGGCCCCCGCCTTGTCTGTGCAGCATCACTGCGCAGCGCTGTCTGCAATGGTTGCACAGCCAGCACAGGCATCTCAGCGAGTTCAGTGCAATGAAACTCATGGAGGAGTCGCTCTTGTCAAGACACAGACACACAGGTCAGAGGAACTGTTCTCTGTGAGTGGAGACAACGGTGTTGCAGCAGCCGCTTCACTTGTTTCTCAGCTGGATGAGGCAGAGCCCGTCTGAATGTTACATATGAGCGTTTTCCATTCCCTGTCCTACCCTTGAGTGGTCTCCTTTGTCCATCTGGTTCTAGAAATGAACAGTATTGATTCTGATTTCACAAAGAAGGTGCCTTCCAAACCCTGGGTTGATTATTCAGAGCTGAAGTTGAGGAGATTGGCTGCATTTTACAGACCCTTTGAAACACTTGGATAATTGGATTTTGGGACTGTCTTTGTCTCTTATCACAGGTATTTGTGTCAGCTTAGTGCAAACATGGAGATGTCACCCTTGCAGTGAACTGCATTTTACAGCTGCCTTAACACTGCCCCTGAGTTTCTTTGGGATGATGTAAGACAAAAGCCCTTTACAATGGCACCAGTGTTGTGAAAGAACCCTTTGCCCTCGCAGGGTCCAGTGTGGGCTTTGTGCCTTTACAGAGCCTGAGCCTTGGCTTGCAACTTGCCAAGCGTGGGCCCAGGTGGGCCCTGCCCCAAGGCACTGCTTTTATTAGAGCAAAGGGACCTCTGAGCCAGGCTGTCCCCAGCGGGGCACACGTTGCTTCCTCCTGTTCGCTCTGAAATCCTCTTCCAGGGAAGGCACCGCAGCCCGGCTGCTGACAGTGAAGGACTTCCCCTGCCTGGCCTCCTCCCAACGCTTCGTGTTGGACTGGAAAAGCCGCCTTAGCCTTAAATGTCCCAGCTGCTCTGGGGAGGAGGATGCTTGATTAGCTCATGAGGAGTCTCCTGAGAAGGGTTTCAACTCTCACTGACCTATTGCTCTTATGAAAGTTGCTTCATTTCTGTGTCAGCTGCTGGATGTGTGCGAAGGGGCAGGGCTGGCAGGTAACGAAAGCTCTTGGAGTCAACGAAGGGAAGAGTGAGGTTGAGCTTTATGAATGCACAGGAAGGACAGAGAGCTGCTCAGCTCCATGGTGCCTTCAGCAGGGCGAGTCCAGCGTGGGATGCTGACGGTGTGGGATGCTAACAGCCATCCAGCCCTGGGATATGGAGCCAGAGCCTCCCCCTCGCCGGAAGCCACCCCGGCTCCTCGCTCAGAACACAAACCCGAGGCCACCCAGCAGCCTGTCCCCACTGCAGGGGTGTGCAGTGCATCCCACGTTCCCTGCGGGAGCTCCCATCTTCCCCCTGTTCGACCCCGTCCGTTTGCAGCTCCTGCCTCCAAACAGTGGTTCGCAGGGCTCTATCCGCAGCGCCTGATGCAACCTCCAGCTTGCTCCTGTCTTCAGGATGATTCATTGTCCAGATCCTGAGGCTTTGCTGCTTGATTCTTGTCCAGGAGCCAAATACTTTGTGAACCTCTTCGTGGCCTCCCTTTGGAGTCATTGCTTCTGGGCGTTTGTGGCTTTGGGGGTCTCAGCACTAGCATGCCAAGAGGCAGCGCTGGGGCCCTGCTGACTGCTGAGTTCAGGATGAAGATGTCTTTCTTCCAGCTTGACGTTTGTTAAGGCCTTTAAAACGTAATTGCCTAATAAAACGGTGTTATGGGGGTTGGAGAAGTGCGGGCATTGAGCAGGGGCTCTGTCTGAGGAGGAGCAGGGACTGGAGGGGATGAGGTTCCAGTTTGGTGCTAACAGCCCAGTGCCTGTCTTGAGGCCTCCCTCAGCAGCATGACATTCAGAAGAAGGCATTTAACATGGAAATCCCCAGAGGCAGAGATTAAAGCGAACAGGTGCTGGAAAAATGTTTCTGCATATTAGAACTTAATTAGATTTGAAAACGAATTCCAGATGGGCTCATTACGGGTGAGTTGTTGCAGGTTCCTTCTTGCCGGGGCAGGGTTGTGTTTGGGAAGCCGCTTCAGTCGGAGGGGGTTTGATTCTGCCTCTTTGCGGTATCACAGCGATCTAGGAGCAGGTTTAGCTTTCAGCTCCTGTGATCTCCCTGCGAAGGCTCCACGTCTCCTCCTGCTCCTGTCAGAGGCAGGGAGATCTGAGGCCAACGGAGCCACCCGCCTCGTAGCTGAAATCACCACAGGGCCAACAAGCTGTCATGTTCAAGGGGAAAAAGATCCTTATCGGGGCTGCTCTTCAAAGAGTGGAAGGGAGATTTTGAACAAAGGGAAGGGTTCCTGCGGACAGAGGAGGTTTGGGAAAGGGGCAGGGAGGGGGGGGATGCTGCCTGGAGGGGAGCAGCGTGCCGGAGCCTGCTCGGCCGTGTCAGGGTGTACCGGGAGTGCGCAGCAGGAGAGCTGCCGCCCCACATACCTGTGCTTTGTAAATACCAACCTAAGGCAGCAGCGATAGCGGGGGGGTGGCGGGGAGGAGGGAGACGGCTGTGGGCGGCTCATCCCGGGAATGCCGCTCCGAACCCTGCTTGGAGGGGGTTACAGCCGTCCACTGAGGTGTTGGGGTGATGGCTCTGGGGCTGCCTTCCAGGCACGGGGCTTCCGAGAGCTCAGTGAATGCAAACTTCAGTGTAAGGCCCTTGATTGGGAATTATGGGCGTGTAATTTATATGGGGCTGGCTGAATGATTTATCACCAGTTAAGTGATGATTTAGGTAGGGAATAAAACCTCCTCTTAGAGAATCTTTAATGAAAAGTGTCAGTTCTCCTGAATTTATTTCTGGAGCCGTGTTTGAACTCGGCGTGTTTGACATCAATCACGTCTAATTGTCATCCTGTGATTAATGAACATATGCTGGCCGTTCCTCGCCGTAATTAAACCTTACTTTCAGTGCGCCTGGCAAAGCAAAACAAGTTTGTGCCTTGTGATGTGCTGGTTCTTCAGGCTGTGAGTGAGAGAGCCGGGATTTCCACCTCCCAAGTGAGAGACCCGCAACCAGTTCTGCAGAGTCAGGTTTGCCTTGGCTGAGCGGCACTGTCCCTCCCCTCTGAGACACCCTCCGTCTCAAAAGTGGCATCTCCAATGCTGAGGTGGTGCCAGGCACCTCCCTGGTGCTGACAACAGAGGCAAACAGAGCCAGGTGGGTTGTGACCACGCTCATCTCCTCCTCATGGAGATCCAGAGCTCTCCAGCCCCCAGGAGCTGCAGGGGGTCGGGCAGCAGCAGCCCCATAGGAGCAGGTTCCTCTCTGCACCCTTAGATCTGCCCAGGCCGAGGATCCCAGGCTCCTGTGTGGGTGTCTGCAGGGCAGGATCCCGTTGGCTTCATTTCCATGCTGAGGAATAATAAGACTCTTTATTTTGCAGGACATAGACAAGTTTGGCAACGAGATCACACAGCTGGCTCGCCCGCTCCCGGTGGAGTACTTAATCATAGATGTGAGTATTCCTTGCACTTGTTTGCTTGCAGCAGGAGATGGTCAGGGCGGAGGGAAGCTCTTAACCCACTTCTGAATTCACACTGGAGGTGATTCATACAACAGATATTCCTCCTTTCTCCTTTCCCCTCTGCTGCCAGGCATTTGTAGCACTGAGGTGTGCTCTGGGGTGGTTCCAGAGCTCCTTGGGATCTGTGTGGTGCCAGGGAACACGCTTGCTTCCTGGGAAAGCACTGCCTGGTGTTATCCCAGCTGGAGCATAGCCACACAGCGGGGAGGCAGCCAGCCCCATGGATGCGTGTGCTGGGCACCACCTCACGGGGAGCTAAGGAGGAAGCTCCAGTGCCTGTCTCTTACAGTCCATCCCCTTCAGTGACTCAGCAGAGCAGGTTGCTTGGACAGAACCGCCTGTTCCTGGGGGAGGGAATTCCCAATGCTCTCCCCTGAGCCAGGACTGCCAGGCCCTGGGGCACGGCTCTGCCCTTTGGCTCGCAGGGAGGCTGTGGAGGGGAAGCAGATAATTGGGATGACAGATGACATTGCTGGAGGTGGTGCCAACGTCGAGTAAATCCACCCGGAGCAACTGGTGGGGTGCAGCTGGCCCTGGCACAGGCGGTGTCCCGTGGGAAGCCGGCGGCTCATCCTTCATCCCAGGTCACTTGTGTCACTGGGGCTGGCGCTGGGATGTGACACAGAAATGGTGTGTTCAGAACAAGGGGCTCTTTGTGCCGCTCGGCAGCGCTGAGGCAAATTTACTGCTCCAGTAGGAAGAGCATCTGTTTCCGTGTACCTGGGGTGTCATTCAGATGAAAAGAGATGGATGGAACATGCGTGGAGGAGCAGTTGGGGAAGTTGCGCTTCTGAGACGTTGTGGTTTGTCTCTTTAAAGGGAAGAAAGGCTTTACTGCAGCCAGGGCTGCCCTGGCAGGTGTTGCTGCAGCTCTGCTTGCAAAGGGCCTCGCTGACAGAGCCCAGCAACTGCCACCAACCCTTAAAGGCCCCAGGATTAGGATGGGCTTCAACATCAGAAGCTGGTCTGAACCCTGGCTTGTGAGCTCAGTAACGGGCTGCAGTGTTGTGCTGCCCTGTTCCCATCCCTTTGGCACAGGGTTTGTGCACCCAGAGCACAGGGTGACTGTTCTGTGAAGTGCAAAGGTGTTTTCTTGGCACCCGTTCCAGCCCCAAATGGAGCAGCGTGGACCCTTGGTTACCCCAGGGCCACACACGGTTGTGTTCTCCCCTGTCACCCCTTGGTGTTAGGGTGACATCGGTACCTCACCCTCCAGCTGCAGTAGAAACAACGGCCTGGAGCTGCAAACTGTGCCCATTGGAATATCGCTGTAAGCATTGAAAGCCATCGGAAGATCCCGGCTGCTGTTCCCTTGCTGTCTCCTGGCTGAGCTCTAGCGTGCTCCCGCTTGCCTCTCCTCCTGCCAGCGCTCTGATCCTCCTCTCTCATTTACAGATTACCACAACTTTTCCCAAGGATCCAGTCTACACATTTTCTATTTCTCAAAATCCATTCCCCATCGAGAACCGTGATGTGCTGGGAGAAACTCAGGTAAGGAATGCTTCCGGGTAAGGGGAATGGCTTCAACTGCCAGAGGGGAGACTGAGATGAGCTCTTGGGCAGAAGCTCTTCCCTGTGAGGGTGCTGAGCGCTGGCACAGGGTGCCCAGAGAAACTGTGGCTGCCCCATCCCTGCAGTGCTGAAGGCCAGGTTGGACACAGGGCTTGGAGCAACTGCTCCAGTGGAAGGGGTCCCTGCAATGGCAGGGGTTGGAGCCGGAGGAGCTTTGAGGTCCCTTCAACACAAACCAGGTGGGGATTCCATGAGACCTTTTCCTGCAAGAGGCCCATGGGGCTGAGCAGAGGCAGCTGCTGGATGGCTCCAGGCTCTGTGGGTGTTGCCAGCACACAAATCTTGGGTTGCTTTAAAGCAGCAACAGCTCGTTTTTTAAGGAGGCTGTGCCAGAGGCGTCAGAGGCTTCCTTCAGGAATCATCACGAGAAAGGGGTCACTGCCTGTCGTGGCTTTGGTCCTTCTTTCTGAGGACACCCAGGGTTCAAGAGCAGAGAAAGAGGAGGGGATGGACGGGAGAGTCAGAGTGAATCCACGCAGGAAAAGAGACACCATACGGAGAGAAGTGACTTCTCTTTATTGCTCTCCCTCCCTCCAGGACTTCCACAGCTTGGCCACGTATCTGTCCCAGAATACTTCCTCCATCTTCCTAGACGTCGTTTCTGATTTCCATCTGCTCCTCTTCCTGGTCACGAACGAGGTCATGCCTCTGCGGGTACGTAACGGGGAGGAGCGGCTCTGTCGGCATCGCCGGGGCCCTCGGCTCCTCCTGGGCTGTCACCTGGAGGTGACCGACCCATCGGTGCAGGGCACGGTGTGCTGGTGCCCAACACCTCCTCTTCCAGCTCAGCTGTTGGGAGAGGGTTTAAAAGTGAAGCCAAAGCCCTGACTCGATCCAGAGGAGCTGAGAGCAGCGAGCGGGGGTGGTTGTGAACACAGTCACAGGGCGGCCACAGCCAACTTGGCTGCAGCTCCGGGGGCTGGGAGTGTTTGTTCAGGGATCTCAGAACCCGAAATTCCTGTCGGAACAATAATGGGATCAGAGCCCCCAGGTCCATGAGGCCGAGTCCTTGGCTGGGCACCGGCGCTTGGCCCAGGCCCCTGCTCCACATCTGCACTGCTGGATGCCAGAGGACAGGGCCGTGTCTTTGCCAGAGGCTTCGAGGACGTGTGTGGGGCAGCAGGGCTGACCCTGGGCGGATGGAGATCGGGCTGGGGTGCTCCAGCACAGTGGGTCTGCACCCCTGGGTGCCAGGCTCAGCACCCACACACTGTCCTGCACAGGGCAATGCAGCTTGGTTTGCTGAGAACCTCCTCTGAGGAGAAGCAAAGGAAGCATTTGGGTTTGAGGGCGTTTCTGAGCGTTGGGGGAGCAACAGAGATCATCTGCATCTTGCTCCCTGCCTGTGAACCTCATGAGAGCAACCAAAAGGACACTTGAAAGCAGCTCAGACTCAGTTGTGTCTTGCTGGGGCTGGTGAAAGAGGGCAGAAGGCACTTCCCTGGTCACAGCCCCAGTCTGGGCGCTGCAGGAGTGCTTGATTTCCCTCTTATGGTTTCCAGGACAGCATCAGCTTGTTGCTGGAAGCTGTGAGGACCAAGAATGAGGAGCTGGCACAGACCTGGAAGAAATCAGAGCAGTGGGCCACCATCGAGCAGCTCTGCAGTAAGAAAGGGGGTCCCTCTGGGAGGGGGGGCCCTGCATCCCTTGGGCTTGGTCCTCTCAAGCCACCTTGGAGGCTGCGGGAGACTCGGGAGGGAGGAACGCAGCGAATGGGAATGGGCTCTGCGGTGCCACCACCTCGGAGCATCCCCAGGGTGCGGGGCTTGGGGCAAGGGCAGCGTCTCCTGCACGTGCCCCCGCTCCGACGGCTCTGTCTCCCACAGGCACGGTGGGCATCCCGCTCTCAGGACTGCAGGAGTACGGGGCCATGGGGGGCTCGATGCACGCGGCAGCAGCGGCCATGTGGGCCTGTCAGCACTGCACCTTCATGAACCAGCCGGGCACGGACCACTGCGAGATGTGCAGCCTGCCGCGGTCCTAACCAATACACAGCAACCGCCCCGAGCAGCAGCAGTGGTGCTTGTCCCTCCCTTGTCCTCCCTTCAGCTTCCCGGGGCGCGGAGCCGGTGGGGGGGAGGTTCCAGCATTCCCCACCTTCCCAACCCTGTGGGGCAGCCCCATAGCAGGAGCAGGCGCCCTGGCTTTATCTTGATGCTGGGTAACCAACGCATAACCTCAGCCTTCACCCCACCGTCCCCAGCCCCTCTCTCAGCCCGCTCTGGTGAGCACTGGGGGCCTGGGGATCCCCCAGGTGCTGCCCAAAGCACCCTCCCTGCGTGGTGGAGGTGATGGGGAGGCTTTGGCATCCCCCTGCCCGCAGCTTTGCTCCCCTTTCCCTGCCCCTGCGGGTGCCCAGGTCCCGGCTGCTTCTACACTAACCAGCCTAGGCCAAGTGCTGGGCCAGACTGCGGCTCTGCCAGGCCCAGCCCTGTGCCGGAGCAGGATGGGCCCCCCTCTTGACGCTGGGCATGTGCCAGCTCTTGTTTTGGCACCGCTCCTGTAGCACACATTGTCATGCACCAGGAGATGCTTCGGCATCAGGCTGGGTGCACCCCTCATCCTGCCATCACCCTGCCGAGAGCAAGCTGCTCTCTGGGGCAGCAGCTTGGCCCCTCCTTTGAGCGAGGCCAGGCAGGGGCAGACACGGAACTTGGGGCACCCATGGGCCTCGGCCTGGGGAGGGAGCTGCGCCCCACAAGTGGTGCCTTCCCCCATGTCCCTCCTGAGCTCATCCCCCACCCCCCCCCGGTGCTGAGGCTTTCTCTCCCCTTCAGAGCCGGGCAGGGGCAAGCAGATGCTCGCATTGCCCCAAGGGCTTGACCCTCCTCCCGCAGGGCCACTGGAGCCCCCCAGTCCTGGCACTATGGGTCTGGGCCTCAGTTACCCCCCGTGGGGGGCCGACTCCAGCGCTGCCCCGTGCTCTGCTCGCAGCAGAGAGGCGCGAGGCCTCATCCTGCACCAGGACAGCGTGAGCCCTGCCCCGGGCAGGGCACAGGGACCCCGGTTTGCTTTCCCCTGGGTGTGCGGGTGTTGGTGTGCGGTGCCTGACCCGGTGCGGGGTCACCTCGAATAAAGAGCCCCTGAACCGAGAGCCAGCGCCGTGCCTGTGCCTCCTGCGCTCCGTCCCCGGGGTGGGGGGGCCGCGGTGCCCCATCACCGGACACACTCCGCGGTCTGTTCGCAATCAGCACCGGAGCCGGGCCCCGCGCCAGCCCCGCGCCTTCAAAAGGGACGGCGGGAGCCGCACGGAGCCAGAGCCGCCGGAGCCGAGCGCCGCGGTAGGAGCGGGGCTCCCGTGCCCCGGCCCCGGAGGGACCCCCGGGGGCTCCCGGCAGTGCCATGGCGCGGCTCTTCCCGCTGCTGCTCCTCGCGGCTCTGGGCTGTGCCCAACCGAAGCGGCGGCCGCCGGCGTGGGACGATGGAGCTGACGGTAACGCCCGAGCCCCCGGGACCCCCCGCCCTGTGCGGGCAGCGCCGGAGAGGAGCGGAGCTCCATGGGGACCGGGGGGGGGGGGGGGCCGCTATGCCCCATCCCGCCCGGGCCCCCCCCCGCCGGTCCCCGCAGCCGAGCGGACGGCGGCGAAGGGCTGCGCGAACCTGACGGTGGTGCTGGATAACTGGAAGTTCGCCATCACCTCGCAGCTCAGGACCCTGCTGCTGTTCGACCACCACACGGTGCTCCCCGACTACGGGCGGTGAGCGGGGGACCGGCGCCGCCGGGACCGGGGGGGCTCAGCGGACTGCGGGGGGGGGGTCCTCACCCCTGTGCC
>JAOEHY010000270.1:0-18295 GCA_025447955.1 Psilopsiagon aurifrons | reverse complement strand
CCCCAAGTCCTTCTCTGCAGGGCTGCTCTGAATCTCTTCTCTGCCCAACCTGGAGCTGTGCCTGGGATTGCTCCGACTCAGGTGTAGGACCTAGTTATGCTGGTCCTTCCATCAGCAGTGAGAGGAGAGGCTGCATGGGCACCCTCACAGAAAAAGGTGGGTTTTTTTGTGAAGGTGACAGCTATTAGGGAAACCTGTTGCTGAGCAGTTGCTGTTCTGACTCTCGGCAGCTACACCATCTCCTCCTCTAAGCCCAGGAGCCGTAACTACCACTTTACACCCATAGGTGTAGCAGAGGAGCTCAGAGGAGAGCACTGCCCGTGGTGGTGGCTACCTCAATGTATACTGGTATGCAGTAAAACCAGTCATCTTCCCAGTTTTAACAGAGGAGTTGATCAGCCTAGCTACTGGTAGTATTTTCCAGGGATTAAAAAAAGTGAACTACACCATTTCTCACAGTCCTGTTCATATTCCAGCACATTTTCTTTTCAGTTGGAAAAACACTGGCCTCCTTCCCCAAATTATCCAACATTTGATCCAACACAGTTAATACATAAATCCTAGCATGACTGGCAGCTACAGATGGGTGAACTAAGAAATTGCTTGACATATTTGCTTACATTGCACATAAAACTGGTTTTCTTGTACAGGAAGGATAACTCTAAATTATCAGTAATCCACTGGATCTTGGCAGCACTTGAAACAAATTTGACAAGATTTGCCAAGACTCAGGGATACCCACATGTACATCCATATACAAAGATACATAAATATATATATGGTGTCACTGAAGGTGTTACCTGCATGGTGCCTATTTCTCTCACAAGCATAGCATAGACCCACATTAATTCACTCATGTGTGACCTATGAGTGACCTTTTTGAGCATTCACATCCCTGAGAGCTACCCACAGCCAAGAGCTGGTAGAGGGTTATTTCTCAAACACTCCTATCAAGGTCATGTTTCCTTCCCTGCCCTCTTATTTCCCTCCTTCCTAAACCAAGGGATTCCTCCTCCTCTTTCCCTTCCCCTGTACCTTGCTCAAAGCCTTGGAGGGGCCAGCGCTGCTCTGTGCTGTAAGGAACATTTTGGACCTGATTCTCATTTATACTACAACAGATTTTACAGCACTTTGGCAGTGGAAAGAAACCATGAGATGAATACAGATTACTCCAATTTAAAGCTCCTTTATATTATATAAGGGAACTCCATGAAAATGGAAATTGGGTCCCCTATTTTTAAAGCCCGTCAGCAGGTGTCTATAAAACTAAGAAAGATACTTTTATTGCCTGGGCAATGGGAAATTAATCCTTCTTTGCATTCCTCTTGGTTGTGCTGTGGGCCAGCTAAGGAGCAAAGTGCCCAAAAGAGACCTCTGAGTGGCAAATTGAAGGGCAAGTTCAGATATTACCTACTTCTTGGAGGATGGGATCCATGTGTAGGGGGATGTTAGTGGGCTCAGTCCCAATGGGAAAAGCAGGCACAGTAGTAACGATTTGCACGCAGTGTTTGCCAGCTGTTCCATGTGGGCAAGGATGGGCAAGGCCAGGGGAAGAGCTGATTCACTGCTTGTCACATCTTGGCTTTTCTGATTGTTTCCATCGCTACTTCCCATCCCTCCTGACTATCCTGCAGCATGTGGTGCCAGCAGCCATGGCTGCCCAGAAATGAAGCATTTCTACCAAGCGTCCCCCTCACTGGCGGTAGTCCCCAGGGACTAGCACACTGATGCTCTGTGGTGTGGTGGTGGCAGGATATGGAGTCAGCTCTGCAGGACAAACCTTGCAATTTGTCTCATCCTCTTTCTCCCTCTGAAGCTATTTTTTCTGTCCCTACTTTTTCAGTGGCCTTTGCTGACTGTCCTCTGGATTTTATCAACTGAAGCAAACCTGAAAGCTGTACAGTAGTGGGGGCTGGCTGTCTTATTGTTCTCTGCAGGAACCTGAATGTCACCCACAAATACTGCTCCCCTCCTGGGAGGTGATTTATTTTGTTCTTTGTGTCTCTGGTAGTGGAAAGTCTGAGTTTGGATACTGATTTCCTGTAGCTTCTCAGTGGAGAGTTTAGGGCAAACTGAAAGCAAGGAGGTCTCCATCAATCTCCATCCAGCACTGCCCCCAATGGCAGGTATGGGTCTGTGGAGGGGCCTGACTCAGGGACTGGAGAGCAATTTGTGCAGCCCATAAACAAGAGACAGCTGATAGATAATGTGACAGGTGGACGGTGATTTAAAGGATGGGAGAATGCTAACCAAAACAAAGCCAATAATCTGTTTACCAAGGATGTGGGTACCATCATGGGTGAGGAGCAGGGACTGATAATTTAAACCATTCAACTGCATTGCTGTGACTTCACTGAAGAGGAGGGGACAAAGCAAGCTTTCTGGTGCAGAGAGCTTCATGACACCCCTCCAGCATGTGGGAAGGTGGTAAAGCAAAGCAAAGAACAGCTGGAAATGTGATAGGAGATCAACTATGAGGCTGTGCCAGGATATTGCTAGATGGCTTACTTTTACCAGCAACACTGTACCCAGAAAAGGTGTAGGAGAAATAAAGGGAACTAAGAATCAGACAGAAAAAAAACCTGTGAATGGGGTGAAAAACACTGAATCTTTTTATTAAGCAGAGGAAATGATAAATAACAAGGGACATGCTAGATGAGTAAAACAATAGATGGGTTAGTGAAGGTATACTGGATGCTCCCAATTACTTTCATTCTCAGAGACGCGTCATTGCATCAAAAACCTGTACATAAAAATCTAGAAAATTATTTTTGTGTAATACATAGCACTAGGACTGTGGAACTCTTTCCTGTTGGAAATTTATGTGTCCAAAAAACAGAATGGGACCAAACCAAAAAAATTAGGCATGAATATGGATTATGGAAATACCCTCACCTTTATAAGATGTGCTGTCAATCCCCACACTTCATGGCAGGAGCCAGTTTCTGTGAGATGCCCATCTCATGGAGGAAGTTTCCCCAAGGGATACACACTTATATAACTAATGTTGCAGAGTGGTTTTCATTGTCCTCTGGAAATCTCAGTAAGAGACGTGACCCAGCACCAGTTCAAGGTCCTGCTCATCTCCATGTTCAGAATTGGAGGGTCAAGTCTGAGAGTCTCCAGAGTCCATGGTGAAAGTTCCAGAGAATGATGGCTTTTCCTTCCTATGGATTTCCTCTTTCGCAGCTGGACACGGAACTCTGCACACGCAAGAAGATGTCTTCCAGTCATGATGATGAATAGCCACAAGTGCAATCACTTTGGCAGCTTTGAGATCATTGTTCTACTACTGACAAGGTAGCTTCACCTAGGACATGACGGGTGGGCAGCACAAAGCAGGATTTTGGCCTCAGTAACATAACATTTATTCCACAGGCTTTGAACTTGTGCAGCCCTTGTGGGGGCTTCCACAGGGGAGTGCAGTGCCCTTTCTGGTATGCTGATGCTGTCAAGAACCCACTCAAGCGATATAGTAAAGTTTATTGGAAAATTGGTGGAGGAAATCAGTTTGTGGGTCATCTTTAAAGGCAGATGAGCCTCATTTCCCTTCTCCCTCTTCTGCTGTTGGAAACTGGCAGCATTGAGGGCTGAGGCAAGGTCCATTTCCCAGTCCTGCTGCTGACTCACAAGCAAGCCTGTGCTCCTGACCTCCCCTCAGGCTCCCTGTCTGTGGAGCAGAGATTTACTTGCCAGTGAGCACAGTTTGCTGAACAGAGGAAGCCATTGAACCATGATGCTCACATCCCTGTCTCTGGGTGAGCAGGCAGGTGGCAGCTGGCCAGTAAACTTGCAGAGACCATTTGGAATAGCCCAGCTCAGAAGCCTGATGGCTGCAGGCTCAAGTCTTTGCAGCTCTCAGCTGGAGATTACAGGAGCTGAATTACTGTAAAAGCCAGGACCAGTGCCTAGCACAGTGCCTCCAAAGCCTCCAGGGCTTGATCTGGAAAAAGCTGCATGGGCAGACTTGCTGGGTGCCCTACAGAGCCATGGATGGTGCAGCAGTTGTCACTGGGATCCACATCCAGCCCTGAGCTAAGGAGAGACCTCCCCAGCTAAAGGCAGTGTCTGTGGTTCTCCCCTCCTCCTGCAGTAGCGTAGCGTCACTGCTCGGATGGAGTCAGTCTTGATGTGTGCGTGTCCCAGCACTGAAAGGGTGAATGGCGCTACGGGGCAGCTGCTCTCAACCGAGGGGGCCAGGGTGAGTGGCAAGTGGACATGTAGTGTTTGCACTGTGCCTGGCCTGATGGGGGTTATTGCAGAGCAGTGGGCAGTTATTATTCTGTCACCTGTGTGGCTTCAGCTCGGTGGCTCATTAGCAGGTAGGAGATACTAGTAACTGTCAAACAATTGGAAAGCTACCTTGTTGGGTGAATAGATGAAAACATATTAACACCCACAAAAGGGGGAGAGGCGGTGATTAGCTGGTGAGATCACAATATGAAATGTCAGAGGCACAGACAGTAAGCACAACTGTTCATTACTATATTAACAGCTTTAATTTTCTGCTTTTAACCACCAGTTTCCTGTCAGTTCAATTAGATTGTATGTGTGTGTTTAATTTAGATCAATATACTGCTGTGTCTGGAGTTTTCCTCTCATACTATCTGCAAGGCAAGAAGTGAGCCAGCAAGCAGAAGCATCTTTTGTTACTGTCCTTGAGGTGAAATGCAGTTTGTGAAAAGGGTATTTAGGTGATACATGTCCCGTTAGGTGAGTGTAACCTGCAGTGATTTGTGAAGTTCCTGTAGAGTGGGGTGGGGAAGAGGTGATGGCACAGGAAGGTCTCAAAGAGGCAGCCAGAGTAAACAGCACATTGTAAGATTTTTCAAGGATTATCTTATAGACTGCAGAAAACAAAAGAAGGAAGAGGAGGAGGAAAAAAGTCTCATGCCAGGAATGGCTGAAGGCTGATAATGATCGTGGTGACACCACTCTAAGTCTGAAGTTGCTCAAATGATGTTAACGTTTCCTTAATACCTGTACAAGTGAGATCAGAATTTGGGATGGATGCTCAGTATCACAGAACAGTACATTTATGAATGGGATTTCCCTGGTTTCTCCTGTATGAGCAAGTAACATCATATTGACCTGCTAGGCAGGAGGAAGGGAAGCCCAAGAAAGCACGGGGCTTCTTGCACTGGTATCAAACTGGATTTGATCAACATCAAGGGTACGAAGATAGGATAAGAAAGTTGGGGCTCTTCAGCCAGGAGAAGAGAACGGTGCATGGAGACCTCATAGCAGCCTTCCAATATCTGAAGAGGCCTATAGGGATGCTGGGGATGGACTCTTCATTAGGAACTGTAGTGATAGGACAAGGAGTAATGGGTTCAAACTTAAAGGGAAAGTTTAGATTGGATATAAGGAAGAAATTCTTTACTGTAAGGGTGATGAAGCACTGGAATGGGTTGCCCAGGGAAGTTGTGAATGCTCCATCACTGGTGGTGCTCAAGGCCAGGTTGTACAGAGCCTTGGGTGGCATGGTTTAGTGGGAGGTGTCCCTGCCCATGGCAGGGGATTGGAACTAGATGATCTTAAGGTCCTTTCCAACCTAACTATTCTATGGTTCTATGATTCCATGATTTTCACCTTGTCTGGTGCCAAGTCCCTGCATCTCTCTCATGCTTATCCTTACTGCTCTGCAGACACAAGGGTGCACTTTCTCCTTTCTGGATTGGGTAATACACAGCCTTCACTGGTACTTGAATCTTGTTGGGTCAATTCGTAACACAACAACAGTGATACGAGACTCATGTGCACTTTCTCTCTTTCAGCTTTGGCCCAGGATTTTTGCATCTATTTGTTCTGTACATTACCCAAGGTATTTTTCTCCTGCTTAAGTCAATGGACTAATACAGTATGACTCAAGAAGTTTTATTTTGGGTAGCTAGTTGTGTTCTTCTGCTCTATTCCCCTTTACAGCTCTGATCTCTGTGAATTCGTCTGGCTGATACTCCTGGATCGTAGAGTTCCCTGTGAGCTCAAATGTTTTATGTTGTTTTCTCATTCACTTTTGTCCAGCCCCTGGGAGCTCTGGTACTCCATCCTCATCTCCTGGACAGGGAGGAAGCTTCCTGCTGTGGAAGGACTCTGACCTCCATGTCCTCTCTCTGTTGGAGAGGTTCCTTTCCCCTTCCTGATTGTATTAGAAGAGGCTTCCAGCCATAGGATGGCATGGTGTTCTGTCTGCCATGCATCTCCAAGAAGTCCAGTGTGAGAATAACTAAACAGGGCATCCAAGACCAGGAGAGGTAGGAGAGGATGACTCACTAACCTTGACAGGGAACATGAGCAACACTGCTGCAGCACCATCCCCAGCACATAGCACATTCTGAGGGGATGCCAGACAGACACTGTCTGCCATGGAGGTGTGCAGAAATGGCAGCACTGGGGCTGTCGCTCGCTTAGCAGCTCCCAGCAAATGGGGCAAGGAGAGCAAGCAGGAGCCCCAGGGCTTGAGGCTGGGTTCCAAAAGCTGGGTGTTGGACCTGAGATGAAAGCACGGGTTCCCTAGAATGTAATAGCCATCATGCATTATGGAGCACAGAGGCTGTCATGTCTGATTAAACAAATGGTTTGTCTAGCTCAGAGCTACTCCCTGGCAGGGGTCAGCAGCCGAATTGGCCAAAACAAAGTGCTGGGCTAGGACCCAGAACTGGGCAGTGATCTGACTTTAAGTTTCTGAATATTTGGTCTATACTGTGATGTCATATATCATCAGAAAAGCTGTTCTTATTCCCGTCTCTAGGACTCACCATTCTTCCTCCATTTCTCAGAGATAGCAGTGATTATAAGGAAATATTAGCACCTGAAGGCTGCATCAGAGGGAAGAGCCAAGTGGCTGATTACACTCTTTTGCCAGGGAGTGGTATTTGGTGCCAGATTTTACCTGACTCATAATGGAACTGACTTCCCTTACTGTCTAGTTTAGGAAATTTAGACGGGGGTTTAATCTCCAACTCTTCTCCCTATAACAGAAGAGTGTAGGTAAAATATCACTCCGGATGTATAGGCATCCCTCCTGCCCTGCCCTGAAACTCTAGCTGGACAGTAATTCCTACAGCTGGATGCTCTCCACATTTCTTTAATGATAGGCTTCTCCCTCCTTTCCAAAGTTAACAAAGCACTTGAGCCTGCATGTGTTAACTTCCTATCCAGAGCATAACCCTTTTTGATTTCCAGGCTGTAGCATAAACATTACAAATGAAATTGCCAATGGGTAAAGAATGAACAATCACTTTCTTAATTTTTTTTTAAAGGCACTTTAGTGCTTTTATCAGCAAAGCATTGTGTCCATTAAGAAACAAATTAAGTCATCCTGCAGGCAAGCTAAGTGCTGTTCCCATGCCAGAATTAATACTGCCTCTTTCCACCAGGGATGTTTAAGGTTCCCTCCCCCATGCCCTGGGATTACAGCTACTTTTAGTTTGTAAAGGGAGGATTAATCAGTGGAGCTCCTTTGCAGAGCTCCTGAAATAGAAATCACAAATCAGGGAGACTGGGAAGGAGCCTGGGAAGTGACAAATGTGAAATTATGTTGCACTTTGTTTGGCGTCTGCTCTAGGAAAATGACTGCGGTGACTTAGAGGTTCTTGCCTGATGTGGGGGGCAGCTAGTTCCTTTGGAATCAGACCTGGAGTTCAGGGTGAGGGAAAGGCAGGGAAGGGAGGGTGGAGGGATGGCTGCACACTTCAGCGCCCAGATGAGGAGTTGTGAGACTTGATGGGTCTGTGTGTGGGAGGAGATAGTCAGAGGCAATATTGAAACCACCACATTGTTCTCTGCCATCAGGAGTGGAGATCTCAGTGGTGGTGTGAGACCAGAGATTTCCACTTTAGGGACTTTCTTGACACAGTGCCCCAAATAAATTTTTTCTAGATACCTTTTCCTCAAACCCATAGATGCCTATTCTCAACCTGTCCCACTAAATACCAGACCAGAGGGTAAGATGGTCTGCCTTGTTAGTATTACCTGTTGTGCTTGGTTTGGCAGAGCTAGAGTAAATTTCCTTCATAGTAGTTTGTGTGGGATTATGTTTTGGATTTGTGCTGGAAACAGTGTTGATGCTACAGGGATGTTTTAATTACTGTTGAGCAGTGCTTACACAGTATCAAGACCTTTTCCACCTCTCATACCACCCCACCAGCAATGGAGTCCTGCTTCCCTGGAGATGGCTGAACCCCTGCTCGACCATGGCTAAGTGGTGACTGAATTCTTTGTTTTGCTTGGCCTGTGCACAGCTTTTGCTTTTCTTACTAAACTGTCTTTATCTCAACCCACCAGTTTTCTCACTTTTACCCGTTTGATTCTTTCCCCCATTTTGACATGGTAGGAGTGAGCCAAGTGGCTGTGTGGTGCTTAGTTGCTGTCCGGGGCTAAACCACAACACCTGCCTACACTTGCACCCATTTAACCTTGTCAGAAAGGTTTTAGTATTTCATCCCCAGTTCACTCCCTGGTGATGTTGCATCTGTCCAGGTGTAATACAGGTGTGCAGCAAAGGAAGAATTAATACAGTTAATTTTCATGTAAGCGGTACCATTATAAGTCTCTTTATAGCAGTTAAATTATGACTATGGAGGAGGAGGGAATACCACTTTAATTACATTGGCTTTGAAGCTAATATAGTTAAGTCAGTATGAAAAATTGTGTGCAGACTATCCCTAAGGGTTTAAATTGAAACAATTCCTATTGAAGAAAAAGTCTAACAGAGAAAACCATTGACAAAATGGTGTAAAAAAGGATAAATTTTATTGCAGTTTCCCACTGAGTACATTTTGCACAGCTAAAACTATTGCACAAAGCCATACTGCGGGGTTGAAGGAGAGAGAGAGAGCCTATCCTGGAACTTTATTATGGTTCCCCTGGGGTATTAGAGCAGGATGAGGTGATATCCTGACCCCTAAAAGAAAAGGTGCACCACTGTTTTACAAAGACACCCGAGGTTGCTAGTTGAGACTCATGAAACTGTCAAGAAAACCAGCAATTGCTGCTTGTGATCGTTATCTGACCACACATGGGACCCCAGTATTTTCCCTGTTTGAGCATCAGAAGAGTTTTGCATTAGCTGTTGATTTTCCCCACAAACTTATGAACTTGATTCAGAAAAGCAGATCCAAAAAATATCCCCAAATGACCCTAAATATTTTTTTTTTCTTTTAATGCAAAGTAGAAAAAAATAGTGGGAATTACCCTCAGTTTCTAACAGTCTCAACTGCTTATATCACTGGATGCATTCATTTAATCCCATTATCCAGGGCAAGAAGGTGTGATTGAAACACTTCTCTTCCCCCAGGGGTGGTTTATGCACAGAACCAAAACACCCCCAGGCGTGTGTCGGTGGCCAGGCCCAATCCCACCCTGGGTTTAAGTGCAGGAGAGAGCAGACACTCTACCTAGCTTTGGCTGTCAGGGGCCTGCAGATACCCTGATGTGCTCTCACATCTCATCTGCCCATGCTGGATCGGCATGGAAAGCTGCAGCAGTCCCTGTCACTTCACCTTGACGTGGAGTCTAGCTAGCAAAATCTTCAGTTGTGCATGGGGAAAGATGGCACCTCTCTGCTCTTCTGTACCTCAACTATTTACAGCAGGTACAGAGTCATGGGCACACATGATCCAGATAGACTCCCTAGCACAAAAGCTCATGGCACAAACACAGAAGCTTCAGTATTTTCTGTACACTGTCTCCCATTTAGGCAGCTCAGGTTTTTTAAACTGTACATATTCTGCACATCACTTCATAGAATCATGGAATCCTAGAACAGTTAGAGTTGGAAAGGACCTTCAGAGAGACCCAAATGCAGCATGCCTCAGAGCTGCCCTGCTTTTGACCACTTTTTCCTCGCTGCTCTTCTCTGAGTTTCTTTAGAAAATGCTTCCCCCAGTCTCTGAGGCAGTCAAATATGGGGACAGGAGAAGGGGGGCATTTTTTTCCAGTCTGCATGCGAAGATATTAATCATGGGGCTGGTCACCTGCTGCCAGGCCCACTTCTTTTCAATCTGTTAGACAGCTGTCATCCCACTCAGACCCCGAGTACCCATCTTACTCCTGAGGTGTCATCCTTGAAACAGCCTGTCACGCTGCCTTAGGCACTAGGGAAAACAACCCCACATCACAAGCCAGACACCATATTCTCCCACCCTGGCAAGACAGCACCAGTGTTTGACCTTTGAAGATGTGCTGCCTTTCTGCTTTACAGCTGGGGACTTGAAGAAAAACGTGAGAAGGGAAAGGGGGCAGAGGAGTGGTGCTGGATGTCAGCTTACCCAGCTGCTCTGTGGTGCTGCTTTGATTTAGGAGCCCTGAAGTACAGTTATCACTACATCCTGTCCTTACTGTTGGGGGAACATCCACCTGCCTTTGTAAATATCTGGAGCAACAGTAAATATTTGTTTTTTCTACTGTCTGATAATACTAAAAAAATATTGGTTTAAAATTTTCTTCTTAAAAGGGTGGTATTGGGGGATGGCCTTTGTGGTAGGCAAACATGGAAAATATGAATTTCCACATAGGAATCAGCTCAAACATCAAATTGTACAGATAGGAGGAAAGACTGGTAACTTATACGACAAGGAAGAGGGATAGAGAGGGGAAAGGAGGTGAATGTAATCTCACCGTATGTTGTGTAGTTAAGGATTATGAGCAGACAGATCTCCACTTGAGCATCTCAGGATGCTGCGTCTAAAAAAGGAAATGACCATGCAGAGAGGAGAAGGGAGCATCTCTGAAACAGCCCCGAGTGTGGGCAGTGTGTATCCCAATGGCTGGCACAGCCCAGAGATGAACAGCCATAGAGCATATTGCTCTCTTACTGCAGCCCCCAATTTGGGGGATATCCAGCTCTTTCCAGAGTACTCTCCAAGCCTTATCACGGAAATAGAGCCTCCAAACCAGCCTGACCATTTTGAATATTGCATTGCAGGCGAGGGCTTTGAAACACTTCCCATTTCTGGCTCTGATTCCTGACAAACTTGTGCTGCCTCTTCTTCCTCCTCCACTCCTTCTCTACATTCCCCTTTGCAGTACTGTGGTGAGCTGCTGTGGGAGGAGAGCTTTTGAAAGTTCCTGGGTGTTGCAATTACAACCTACCAGAGAAGAGAGGAAAATCCCAACAAAGAGACATTTCTGAGGCCATTGGAAACAGCACCTCCTTGTCAGCTCCCTGCACTTAGCAGTGAGTGGTGCATGCCTGCGAGAATGAGGCATGTTTATTACCCGCTATACACACAATCTGGGACATTTGTTTGTGCCACAGCAAACAGTGGGGTCAGGCCCAAGAGAATGGGAGCTGTGATCTATGGCTGTGTGCCCAGCTGCAGAGATTTAGAGGTGCATTGTCCTCAGCAACTTGAAGCAGAGAATTCAGAAGCAGAGAATTCAAAAGCAGAGACACATGAGCCACTAAAGCAGCCACCCTCCAGAGCAACTGGCTTCAGTTTGCCTGCCCCTGCAGAGAGTTTAAGGAGTCTCCTATCCAAAAGAGCTAAGACAAAGGACCCTTGAATATAGAGGTCTGGCTGTAGTAAAAACAGAAGGTTATTCTTCATAAGTAATATCAGTGATCTGTAAGTGAGCATTTGTTTGAAGATCAGCTGTACTTCAAATGGAAGTTAAAGAAAGCAGCTGCAGGCTTGTGAAAGCGGTGTAGGCAAATACAGCTTTAAGAGAGGCTCATAGACCTGAGTTCTGGCCTGCTGGTGACAGTGGCCCAGATGAAAGTTTGAGTAGCCCAGGCACCCAGATCAGCCCCCATAGTTTTACACAGCCTTGGCAAAGAAACTTACCGAGTAGGCTCATTTTGCTACTGTACTGCTTGTTCCCATTACAAGATTACCAATGACTATTAAATAATACGATCCCCTGGTACTAAACCTTATAGTATCTCAGTAATGGTGTTTTACCATAATGAAAACTGGCATTTATACCTCTTGATTTTCTTTCGCTTTGAAGACTTGTTCTAGTTTCTGATGTTGCTTTGACTCTGGCTACTTAATTTATGCAATTCTCTCTTAAGAAAGACTTCACCTGTAGCAATCAATTCTCCATTGCCTTTTCATCCAAAGAAGTCCAATTGACCAATGAAACACAATTTTCTTGTGTTGAGAATTTCCTTGTTAGAACTGAAACTATCTCAATCAGTGGAGCTGTAATTATGTTTCAAATTTTCATTACAAAACTTGTTTATCAGAGTAAGATATATTTCCTGTATGAGTAACCCTAGTGTTTCCAAAAATGGTAGACCTGATGTTTGCTATCTTCCAGCTAATTTTACTGAGACATTATGTATTTTCCATCAAAACTTCCTTCTTAAGCACCTTCAGAATCTTTTAACCATCAGAGACCAGTGATTTACAGCCCCTTAAAGTAATGCATCTATTCTAGCTTTTTTTCTTTTGACACATCAATTCCTAACAGTGTCTCATCTTTACGTGCAGGTTGTTAGCCTCACATATAATTAAGATTGTCCAGCATTTCCCATCATAAGATGTTATTTTTAGTTATGCAAAACCTTTTCTGGGCAGAGATTTTTCATGGTGACTCAGCCTTCCTTTTAGGGGTACATATATTTGTGACTGTTTCATCCAAAATGGTATAGCAATTTTCAAGAACGAAGACGGAAAAAAGTATGCTTTGTCCATATTAAAAAATAAAAGTGACCTTTTTCTTTAAATTATCTGTATGCAGCATGTGTGGAAATAGGACTTGAAATTGAGTGCTTGAGTAGACTGGGTGGGAATACACCCTTTGTCTCTTTGTGAACCTGCCCCAAATCTGGCTTCCAAAACCTGCCATTTGCACATGCCTACTGGAAATTACTTGGATTGTTGAAGCAATGTTCCCCTGAGAGTCCGGTCTTTCCTGGCCATGTTTGATGTCCCATGCTTCAGAATTTGCTGTACAAAGGCTGTAGCCATGTGAAAACAGGTTTCAGTGGCCTCTGGCAGAGGAGACTTGCCCAGGAGCCTGATGAGGTTTGAAGCTTCACCTGGGAGCTGGTAAGAGCAAGAGAGAGAGAGAAACAGGGCTGGAATCTGGAGAAGCATGAAAGACAGACGAGATGAGCACAGAGTCATTAGGGTTAGGGTTAGGGTTAAGGCTGAGGAGAGTGGATCAGGGAGTCAGGCTGGGGTTGGGATTGTGGAGATGGAGACTATGTCTAGGTGATGATGTGATTTCCCCCTCCTGGCCACCAGTGTGGCATTCATCTTGCAAAGTTTTGTACGCTCTATTTCTGTTTACTGTCAGTGGCACTCATAGGGAGCAATTCATCTGACCTATATTAAGTGTCTGTTTAGGATGAATCATGCCCCAGGGCTGCTGTGCTTTTACTACCTTGATTAGAAAAGTCTCCTCAGATGATTAGCTCAGACAGAACACCTCTGCATTTGATCAGATGGGCCTGGGCTCACAGCCTGTGGGAGGACATCAGCTACCCAGTCCCCTGGGTGTTTTAAGCATTTGGAGGCTGATGACTACTGTGAATCTGCCTATATTGCAGAGCCCTTGTTCCAAGCTGGCATGCAAACGCTCAGCAGGGCATGTCTCTATGTCCAACCCCCACAGCCCCTGGATGAAGTGCTGACTCCTTGGCTCCTCCATCTACCTCTTCACCTGGGATTGACAGGGGCTTTCTGGATAAGTGTCTCGTGGGAGGCCAGTCTTAAGTGGCTGAATCTGGGTGGGTGCAGAGATAATGGTGAGACTTTGTAGGAGTACAGACAACCCTGGGATATGGGTTGAGGAGGATGTGGTGGAGCTGAGACAAAAGGGACAGGATGTCTTGAAGCCATTAATGAGAAGGGGCAGCAAGATTTGGAGTTGAGTCTGGGGAGGGGATCTGGCATGGGACACAAGGAAGGGAATGGAGTATAGCTGGGAGAAAGAAAGGGGAGAAGGGCACAAACGATGAGGAACCCAACCGTGCAAGCAGCAGGGCAAACACCAAGGAGAAAGGAAATACCGAAATGCTCCTTGTATCATTAGTGCTGCCTACCTTATGTGGCGAAAAAAACAGGGCACTGCAGGGAAAATAATGGATAGCCACATAGTTTATGCATAAGGGAACAAACTAATGGTTGCCTGAAGATTCTTGCCTTTTCCTAATTTTTCAGTGCATGACTTTGTACTGTCATTTTAATAAGTTTTGTTGTGTGTGAGATGTACATACGCTGCTATAATGTTTCTGCAAAGAGTGATGTGCGTCCTCATTTTCACCCTGTTGCATCTCACAGTGTTTCTGTGCTTTAATGCTTGGTCCAAAAAGCAATTTATCCCTCCACCCCTTTGCTGCTGTCCCACCAGCAGGTATGAGCTTGGAGGAATATCCGAACCTCTGACCCTCCTGCCTAGAGGCAGGAACATTGTCCACTGAATTGCACTGTCTCTTAATGCCTTATGCTGGATGCAAATGCTCACGTGGTTTACAGAACACAAACTAGAGCGTTGAAACACAGGCAAGGAAATCAAAGACGTATTTCTGCTCTGCTTTTGTATTACCAGTTTTGTTTAATGCAGTGCACTTAAAATGCCTCTCGAATACATTAGAGTGTTTTTGATGGTAAATTTAACTGCCAAACTACTGCCTGCCTGGCTGTGATCCCTTCTCATCTTCGCATCTTATGCTCCTTGTCTCACTTCACCACTAATGCGAGAAGATTGAAATGTGCCTCCAGCCTAGCTAGAGCAAATCCTGAGGAGTTTGGAGTCTTTCCTGAGTTGTTCAATATCACCCAGGAAACAAGGCTTTTGTCTGTGCAACAAACATCACTGGGTTAAGGCAGAAGGACCAACAGTAACCTACTATGTTCTTTCGGCAGACCTCTCTGAATCACACGGTGCTGAGATCTGGATTCACCTGGTGATTTGAGAACTAGCTGCCCTGATACTGAGCAAGAAATAGAGATACTGGCCAGAAATAGAGATAAGAGACTGTCAATACCTGTTCTTCCCTTCATGCACACAGGAAGCCTCTGATGAATGTTTTAGATTCATGTAACTATTGCCCAGGGGCCACCATTTTAAGGGAAGTGCCAAAGCTAGGGCTTAACCTCCAGTACAGCTTTTGCTGGAAATAAGCCTACCCAAAAAATACCACAGACCAATAACAATATTGTACAGCAATTCACTGGAAAAAAAAAAAAAAATCCCATGAAAGAAACATTCTTAAAAACAATGAAAAATCCCCTTTGGGGGCTTGCAACACAAATGTCACTCAGTGCACAAAATTCAGAGTAAACCTGACTAGAAACTGAAGCGAAAGCCAGGTGTCTGTTTTAGTTGTCCATCAGAGAGTAATGCCAAGGAAAAAGCAAACAGCAGAAAGTGAAAAGCAAATTAGATTTTAAAAAGCCTTACAAGGATAAGTGTTTGAGGTATCCTCTATAAATCAGAGCATGCAATGTGTAGCACGTCATGATCCGTTCAGGTTAATTAGACAAAGTCCTGTGCCACCAGCTTGTGAACAGTCAAAACCTGCAACAGATGAGTGAGTGGCACCCACAATGTCACAGGATAAAATTACAAACGTGGATGCAATGGGACTGGTAGAATTTGCACCTTCACAAGTAATAAAGATGACAGCTACATACACTGATCAGTTGATTGCAGAGGAAGTGTTTCTCACCTGCACAGCACTCCTGAAAGTCCCAGAGACTTCAGCCAACTTCCCCTGCATAAACAAGCTTCAGGCTCTACTGGGCACTTTTAGTTTGCATTACCTATCATTAGTGGTGCATTAGGAATTGCAAAGAAAAACTGTTCTACCTACCTGGTTTAAAACAGATCAATGAGTGGCAGAGCAGGTCTGTCTTTGGTAGTGCTAAGAGAACAGCATAATTCAGTGCCTCTCTGAACTCCAGAGAGAGCTGAGCTGTGTTGGGGGTGGATACCAGGTCTTGAGCACAGTGACTGTGCTGGGCTATATGGAGATCTGAGGTTGCAGGCTGGATCTACCACAAGAGAGAAGCATGTTACATGAAAGTCACTTAACCCAAGATCTTCAGGAGCAATTCTGTTATAAGCTCGCAATGAGGAAAGGAATAAAACTTAAAGCAGAAAGTGTCTTCTTGCAGTAAATAGAGTTTTAATCATTGTGGAAGTGAGGCAGACAAAAGGACTAGATAGCTCAAGGAAATGGTCTGAACTGAGTCAAGCTCAGCAGTGATTAAAAGCTGCTACTGTTTCATGGCAGTTCAGGGGATATTTGAGATGAGCTGATAGATCTCAGACCACAGGCATCAACATCTTCGTAGCACTACCTAATTGGCTCCCATGTTGGCAGTCTCAGCAGTGATGCCATGATTTAAATGGGTTATGGGGTGTAAATCCACTGCTCTGGGTGGAGAACAACCCGAGTGCTCTGGCAGAGCAGGGGATGGAGATGTAGGCAAGCTTGTCATGCCAGTGGCTTTACTTTTCTTCCTCTGAGGAGAAATAAAAGCTCCCAGCAATTCTAGCCATCAGCCCAGTGCTGCCTGGAGGACTGAGATCTTTCCAATAAAAAGAGCCAACAGCAAGGCAAGAATTTGTAGCCCTGCTCCTCTAATTGCAAGTCTCTTCCCCAGCCCCATTAATTTCCTGTGAAACTGAGAAGTTCAGTCAGTGTTAAATCTGGGACTGTTGCCTTCCATTGGGGCTCTCTGTTATGAAGCAGACAGGCTTACCATTTTTTTTTGCAGTGACAAATATTTTATTGACATTGATACAATGTATACATTGCAAAAGAGCATTCAGGATAAAGTATTTCTCTATTTCAGTGGTAAGACATGTTTGCTATACAGACGGCTGGAGTAAATCTGGCCTCACAATTAAAATCTGTTTAGAGTTTGTAGCAAAGTGACTGATGGATTAGACTCAGTGCTCCATCAATCCCCCCTCCCCATGCCTCTCTGTAGAACAGCACTGATGGCAGGTCATAAATAGCCATTTGTACAAAGTGCAGGAACTCTTTAAGTATCATTTTATAGCAAGTGTATATATTCCAAGTGGCTGGCAAAATGCAAAGTGCTTGGGGTCTTTAAGTAGAAAGGGCAATAGACCATGGGTGGCAAGCAATACCTTTCTATTTGTACCAAGGATGTGCTGTCATACAGGAATGGAGATACTGTTAACATTCTTGTAAATGCCTTATTTGCTGCATGTACAAAATTCAGATCCTTTCCTAAAAACAGTGGAGCACTAAACAGGGTTTCCTGACCACATTCCTGCTTGGTTAATTGCAGTCCTGCTCTTTAAATCTCCTAACACTTCAGATTGGTTTCACTTTGCTTTTTTGTCCTATACTCTTGCCTAATTTTAGTGGACACTGCTAAAGAGCCTCTTCATTCTTCTCCACAAGTTATTCATCTCAAGGCTGGAGGAAAATTACGTGTTACATAAAGACAGGAGGGCTTTACCAATTGTTAATTATTTCACTAGTGCTTACCACTGTGCTGGAAGGGCTTTATTTCTTATCAGACAATGCTAAAACTAAAAGCAGAATAGAAATGTAAAATATTAAGGTAAAAGCACTATATTAACAGTAGCCACATGCCATAGACAGGGAGGTCTGGCAAAGCATGGAGCAGAATCCTGATGACAGCCCCTTGCTTCATCAAGCAGAGGAACATCCCAAGCAGCCCTGAGCAAGGAAAGATGACTTGGGTACCTCCCTTGCTGCAGCAGGACTGCTGCGTGTCCCCATGGGACCCTCTTTAAGTTAGCCTGTCCCTAAAGGCAATCTTATCCAAGAGGGCACCTTTGCAGTGCCTCTGTAGTGAGCTCAGCCACATGACTGCAGGCTACTGCAGAGGTGTGTGCCAGCAGTGCATGTGTCTCTGTTGGTGGGACATGAGCCAAGTTCCCAAGCTGCCTTGCTGATCTGCTCTTCTGATCTTCTGCACAGAGACCATGGAGAGTATCCTCAGCTGCCAGAGAGAAGCACCCTGCAACAGAGAAGGTTGAGCCCTGAGGAAACCTCTCCTTTCAAAGCTCACTATGCAGAAGCAATGCTTCCATTGCTAGGAAAAGTCCGTGTTGTCCCCCGAGAGCTAAAGCCAAGAGTAAACTTCCCAGTGATAAGAAACTGAATCATAAAATAAAGAACTTTTCAAAAGTACCTACAAAGGAAGAGAGAATATTGGGCTGTGAGTACCAGCAACTCCTGTTGCCTCCTACTGGGGTGCTACGGGAAGGAAAGCTTCAGATGAGGTTGTGGTTCAGATTCCATGGCGTGAAGACCTCATAGCAGCCTTCCAATATCTGAAGGGGCCTATAGGGATGCTGGGGAGGGACTCTTCATTAGGGACTGTAG
>JAOEHY010000269.1:0-14569 GCA_025447955.1 Psilopsiagon aurifrons | reverse complement strand
AATGGGGTGTCAAAAGATTGTAAACCCCATAGGTTGAGATAAAAACAGTCCAACAACAATGATAATAACAATAACAGCAACAACAGGGAGATATAAAAAACAAAGGCGGGGGAGCAAAATAAATGCAAGTGATGCAAAGTACAGTTGCTCACTATCCACTGACTGATACACAGCCTAATCCAAGAGCACTCTGTCCCTTCCAGGCAACTCCCCCCCAGTTTAGATACTGGGCACGAAGTGCTGTGGGATGGAATACCCCTTTGGCTAGTTTGGGTCATAGGTCTTCTCTCTGTTTCCTCCCAGCTTTTTGTGCCCCTCCTCCCTGACAGAGACCAAAAAGTCCTTGATCAGGGTAAGTGCTACTGAGCAAAAACTAAAACATTTGTGTGTTATCAGAATTGCAGTCAGACTAAAGGTAAAACACAGATACTAACGAGAAATAACTCCGTTACAGCCAAAATCTGGAAACCTTTCTATTTTTTCTCCTTCCTGCTCTGTAAAACACACAAAGGCTTCATCTATTCAGAGGCTTTTTGATCAGATGGAAAGCCTTAAGGAAGCATAACATACTGTTTGCCCTGAACATAGAGCAGAATTGCACAGACAACCAGTGGCCCTTTCTCTTTTGTCATTTGTATGGTTGATCAGATAGTCATGTGCGTGCCAAGATCTGGAGGATCCAGATTCAGAAAAGACATCTGGCATTCTGGCAGACTTCAGAAGCATCATTCACAATAATCCTGCACTTGCCTCTGGCTATGTCACCTACTCAGGCTGCTGTCCTTTCTTAGGTTTTGTAACATGTCCCATAATTGCTTTCCAGATCATTTTGTATACTTGAAGTGCCTGTGTTTATACCATGTACGCTCAGTAATAAGCTTCTTTGACGTATCTTGATATATTAAGACCTTTTACATATACTGAATAAATGATTTCTGCCTATGTGGCAAAATATTAAAGTATTGTATGCAGCTGTTCTTCTCCACTGTCTTATCACTGACAGAAATGAAGCACCACAACACACAAACTACATGGAATTTTCTCACTAATATATCACAGAACATTCAGATATTCTCAGCTCAGAAGCACAAATATCTCAAGATGAGGAACTTTTTTAGCATCCTAATTACAAAAATATTCAGGTTTATCTGAAGAGTAAGATAGGCAGGATGACTTACACACCTATATAACTTCAAGTTACCATAATATTGCTCCTCTCTCTTATAACTTCATGTTTTAACATATCCAAAAAAGAAGGAATCTCACTATAAATTTTAAAAGCTAGCTATTCGAACAGGATGATTTTTACACAAAAGACTTCACCCAAGTGAATTTGCTGCATGAAAGTCATTCATTAAAAAAACCCAAAATGCACTATAATGTCATTGAGAATTTTTGTACAAAATCTTTCACATACACCCTACCTACTGGAACTGTGTGTGTTCTCTTCACTCAGTCAAACACTTGCCCAAGGCAGAGGAGAATCCAGCTTGAATTCTTCCATGACAGTCTAAAAGTGGTAAGTGGTCAAAATATTTGCCAATTGTTGACATGGGTTAATTTCTGAGTGACTTTTGAAATCTATGCAACTAATTTAGGCTTCATCATACTCTAAAAATAAATCATCTCATCTTGTTCTTTGTGATGTATTTCAGGTCCTGAGACAACACAGATTACTGAAAAAAAAAGGAAAAAAAGATTAGGCTTACTTGAATTCTTTCGTCTGTTGTTGAAACTTTAGTAAGAATTTCTGAATATAAAATCTATGCAATGAATTCCTTAACAATATATAAAAATAATTCAGTGAGCTGGTCTTTTGTATTTTTCCTCTTTTGTTTGTCCTATTCTCTTTGTAGAAGTATAAAAACTGTCCAATTAAAAGATGCTTTTCTTGAGGGGAAAAAAAGTCGACAGACTGTTTCACACTATTTTCTGTGTAGTTGAAAGCAATATATTTTCCATGCAGTGAACACAGCAAGAAATGGAACTGGCGCAGGATGTTTTTAAGCTATGAGCTGACCCAGATAACACCCACAAGTATAACAGTCTTTTTTGATATTCATTTGATATTGAGAAGAGTATTATTGCAGTCAATATCTAATCATTAAATGTTATTTTGACATAATTTTCTACATTTGGTATAGAAAGACAAGGTGATAAAGTGGTGGGTTCTATAAAAAAAGGCAGCCAAACAAAACAATCTCCTTGTAAGGTGGTTTTTTTCATGTCTTCTGGTATTGCCTATGACAAAGTCATTTTGACAGAGCCATAAGACTTTCTCTCACCTAATTTCCTTTGTCAGACCTAGGCAGTTTTTCAGAGTCATGATTGATCTCTGGGTTATATGGATAGTCTCAATTTAAGCTGCTATTGGAAAAAACTTGAATAAATTACACTCCCTACCATGAACTTGGCAGCTTTTTTTCAGTCAGTTTTTAAATTTTAGTTGCTGATTTATTGTGTCTCACAGTGTGAAAGTCCTCTAGTCTGCTAGTCTGTATAAAGACAATACGTAGTTACAAAGAGTAGCATATGTAGTGGAGGATTACAAACTTCACTCTGTCATGAGAGGTTTTAAGGGATTTTCTAACCAACAACATCTATCAAACATCAGCTCAGAACTGAGACCAAGCTTTGGGTTGTCCTTAACACAATCAAAAAAAAAAAAAAAAAAAAAAAAAACCCAAAAACCAAAAACCAAAAAACAAACAAACAAAAAAACTAATAAAACAAACATTGAGAGCAACGAAGGAGGAGGAACCTGACAATAAAACTAACCTAAAACAAAAATTACAAATATCTCTGAGCACTATTTTTCTTCACAGATGACACAAATTAATATCTAAATTCATGCATTACATCCTCAGCTTATGTTACCCAAGACCTTTCTTGACATGAGCAATATCTTCGCCATTCCACCTACCTCCCTTAGGTTTGCAGCCAGCAGTCTAAAAAGCAGCTAGCAGTAGGCTGGACAGAAGGAAGAAGGGATGAGCAACTTAGCAGAGCTGGATGCAGCAGTCTTTTGCTTAGTGGGCAGAATGGTGTCAAAGAAACATAAGAGTTTAGGGCCCTGCTATTTTCCCTGAGATGTTTGCCTCACTCCATAACTATCCTCCCAGTAGCTTCCCTTCACTACTTGGTGTAATCGTGCTAAACTTTTATAAGTCTTCTCTATGTGTCAGAATTGTGGCATAGACACTTTATTGTTATTGGATCTACTGAACAGTATAATTCAGAAATAATGTCTTTCCTTCTCCATGGAATGTGTTTCCATAGCTCAATTTATTGGTTTTTGAAAAACCAAAGACTAGGAGCACAAGTGGTTTTGGGGTTTTTGGGGTTGTTTTTTTTTTAAATATTGAGATATAAAAGAGAGAATTATCCAGTATCAGTAGCATAGATAGTACTACCATAATTCTGCTTGTTTTAAATTCACATGTCCAAAGCCTGTGCAAAATATAAGAGTGAAGGAAAGATTTGTAAGAAAAAAAAGTATATACAGTCAGTTGACTTGATTACTGTATGTGACTCTTTTGTACCTGCCCAAGTCAGTAGGGTTGGGGCTAGGTGATCGTTAAGGTCCCTTCCAACCTAAGCCATGCTAGGATTGTATGTTTTCTATTTTGTCTACATCATTCAACTTTAGATTTAATTTTTTGTCATTTTTCCACTAAAACATTTTATTACAGCAAGAAAAGTGTAATATCATCTGGTCTTTATGCACATACACACACATCAGTAGTTCACTAATGTTACAGAGTTAAACACGCATAACCTACAACCTAGCAAATTCAGATTAGTCATGGGAGTATATTATCATGTAGTCTAATTCTCCTTACACAGAAAAAATCAGACAAAGCAGTGACAATATAAAGGATACCTTCTTACTATAGGCACCCCCACTGAACAGCTGCCACACAGCACCACTCAGCCCCTGAAACTTGTGGGATTTCTCCATACTCAATATTTCCTTTACTAAGCAACCATTTCTCAACATTTCTGCTCTTTTTTTATATGGTACCCAATACCTCTGGGAAAAAACAAAAAAAGCACCACAAAAGCCCTCAGATCTTCTTTTGAACTCCTGACCAATGAACAGATTGCCTGACTTTCTCCAGGTGTGTGTTATCTTTCATAGTTCAGACTAACCTGAAGATAAATCTCTCAGAAGCATTAGGTGCTTTTGAAGGTGAAGAATTTGTCCCAGTAGAATATGTCAAATTCCCTGTAGAATATTGAAGGAAAGAATAAAATACTAGCTTTCTAGAGAATCTCAGTCTGACAGTTCAGTCAGGAATTCAGAAAACAAAGGCCAACTAGAAATGTGTGGAAGTCAAGTATTGCATTGACTGAGATCTCATGAACAGGGTATTGATTTATTGCACTGGACAGGTTCTGCATAGCCAAGATTACTCTTAAAATATGTCAATATGGGTCTATATTCTCAACAAAAGCCGGGGTTTCCAATAGCCTGTGAAAGAGAAGGAAAAGTTTACAGCTTTGACAGGTTTAATGTTTGTACTTGGCCTGGAAATGTTCACAGGCAGTTTCCTACTTCAGTATAATGCCCAGACTACTGAATTTATGCAAACACTTTCTCTCTGTTTGCTACGAGACACCTCTGTAGTATTTGGACATCATTCTCTCATTTTCTCGTGTTGGAGAAAGATACTTCTTCGCATGTGAAATACAGCTGTACACTTGGTGTATGACAGTTGCTACACTATCACACTGTTGTGGTTTAAGCCCAGCCAGTAACTCAGAACCAAGCAACTACTCTCTCATTCCTCCCTCCTTCGTCCCCCGTTCTCTTAGTGGGATGGGGAGGAGAATAGAAAGAATGTAAATCCCATGGGTTGAGATAAGAGCAGTGCAGTAACTAAAGTATGATATAAAACTAATAATAATAATAATAATTCTGATAAGGGAAATAACAAGGGGAGAGAATATAAAACTGAATTCTCTGGTGTTTGAGACAGATCCTCATTTGCATGCTAAATACAGCTGTACACTTGATGTATGACAGTGCTACACAATCAAACTAAGATTTATAACTGAAAGAGCTCTGGCACTACGGGCGAATACACAAATAATGGGGATCAGAATTTGGTTTTAATAATAACATTTCTTATTAATAACTGTTAAGAATTCAGACTTTTTTGAACCTCTATTGTATCTTGTAAAATATCTTTTTCCCCAGTATTTCTACAGATATATTTTATATCTCAAGTTTTAAACCTACTTAAATATGTTGTTTTCTCTAATTCTGTTCTTCAGCAGCTGTCTAGTCTTCCTTTTCCGTGACCTCTCTTCACCCACAGTTCCTTTTTAAAGATCACGTTTCTTTGTCCCTGTGTTCTGTCTGGCATTTATATTTCTTCCTGGCCTTAATTGCAGGCTTCATTTCCCTAACCAACTGTGCAGCTTTGAGATTTCTTTTATGTCACTCTTTATTGTTGACTTCTCTAGCTGGGCTTTGCCTGTGACTGCCAACTTCATGCTAGTCCCATCTTAGAAGTTAGAAGAGACTCAACACAAAGGGCTAGATCCTTGGGATCCTCATCTCTTTGTACAGCCATGCAGACACAAAAGAAATTATAAAGCTGACTGAAACAACTTGTCATTTGTGCAAGGGAATGTACAAGTACTGCATGACAGAAGTCTCTCAAAGCCTGCTGGAGATACTGAGGAGACCACAAGTTGTCACAGACACATATCTATCAATCTATCTACCTTTCAGGTGCTATATATTCCAGTAGAGGTACATGGGAACCAGATTAACATCTGGGATAGCAACATATCTATGAAAAGACATAATACCACCCATTCCTATTGTAAACTCACCTAAACATAGGTGGTTTTTCTTGCTCAAGAACTTATTTGGGGTTCACTGTAACAATCATTAAAACCTGGCTGCACTGTCTTCAGTACTGTACTAACATAATAAAAAAGCTACTCTAAAATGTATGGCAACAAGGGGTCTTGGAACAGCAACAACCTGGTTATTTTGATATACTTTGGAGTTACAGTGATTTAAAGAGCAATTAGAATGTGGTAGCTTCTGAAAGCCTACCATAAGTTTCTTTTACACCTGAGGGATATCAGTTCTTTGAGAGTGTCTTCAAGAGTACCTCAGAGACTCAGCTCTGCAGGTTTGTTGGCTCAAGAAGAGTGTTGCTAAATGCGCTTACAAAAGTCTCCCTTTTTATTGAGAAATACTGCAATTGGATCACAAAATTCCACTCAGGATTCAAGCCTATGTGCTATAGAAACAAAGGAATTTGTAGTCCAACAAAAAAACACACACCAAAAGAAGAGTGAGTAGAAGAAAATGTGTAGAAAAACTAATGATAGAATCACAGTTTATTATTTTTGCTTTTATTTCACACAACCACTTACCCACATATGCACTTTACACCAAAAGATAAGCAGTCTGTCTAATTCAGTGCACTTCTGATGTATCTACAAAGAAACCAGTATTACAGCTGTACTCTTGCATCTCACAGAGAAGCATCATATCATCCTCCTGAAGTACAGGAGCAGCAGACCCTCCTTCTCACACCCTGTAAGTCACATTTGGTAGTGGTTGGAAGTGTTTGCCTGGGAGGAAGGCACTTGCCCACGCACCTTAATGCAGACCTTTCCCTTATGTTCTGTATCTCTTTGTAATTCCTTTTCAAATTCTTATTTTCCAATTGCTCTCTTCATTTCATGTGAAATGTATGGGCTTTGGATAGATCACATTAACTAACTTGGCTACTTTCATACCATGTAGTTTTTATCCCTCATATTCTGTACAGAGATATAATGCAGAGAATCAGGCAGTTACAAGGGCCAAATAAAATTATTCATCTGAAATACAAGAAGGACCCCATAGCTAAAAGGGATTTCTGGTACCTATATTTTTGACCCATTGTTCTCAAATTTTTAGCTCTCCTTCCACAGAGATTATTGCAATTCTAATATTAGAATGCTAAGACAGTTCCTAAAAATTTGAATAACTACAGAGTTATAAAATAATGGAAACTGGGGAGCTATCTAGATGGTCAACATCCTGCTCTAATGGAGGTGAACTTTACATTTAGTTCAGGATATTCAGGACCTTCTCCTGTTAATTTTGGGGATCTTTCAGAACAAAATACCCAACATCTCTGGAAAACTTGTTCCAATGCTTAACCACATTTACTGTGGATTTTTCCTTCGTTCCTGCCATATGCCACCACTGAGAGTCTGGCTTTGTCTTCTGTATCCTTTGTCATCAGGTATTTATACACACTGATAGGAACACCCTGAATCTTCTCTTCTTTGAACTAAACCTGAGCTCTTTCAACTTCTTCTTTATGGCAGATGCTCCAATCCCTGAATCATCTTTTTGGACATTCACTGGATTTGTTCCAGTAAATCCGTCTATCTTGTGCTGCAGAACCCAGAACTGGACACAGCACCCAGACATTGCCTCGCCAGTGCTGAGGAGAGTGGAAGAACCATCACTCTTCAGCTTACTGGTGGCATTTTTCTTAACTTGGCCCAGGATGTCAGTCATTTTTTTGCTACAGGGGCCAATTGCTGGCACACATCAGCTTGTTCAGCAGGTTTGTAGTCTTTTTCATCCCAGGGCTTTGCATTTCCCTTGATGAACTTCATGAGGTTCCTGTCTTTATGAGGTTCTACTGGCTTCTCCAGCCTGAAAAAGACCCTCAGAGCAACAGCACAACTTTCTGGCAGATTAAACACTTCTTCCCTCCCAGTTTTGTGTCATCTGTAAAGCTGATAAGATGCCCTCTGTCCCAGAACCCAGGTCATTAATGAAGATGATGGCAGTACTGGCCCTAATATCGACCCCCGGAGTACACCAGTTGTCATTTGGAATTCACACCACTCACTGAAACTCAGACCAGTTAGTCCACTTACATGGCCTGTAATTATCAGTCTGTCTGTGAGGATATTATGGGAGACAGTACTGAAAATCTTACTAAAGTCAGGATATCCAACATCCACTGCTCTTCTTTCATCTATCAAGCCACTTATCTTGGTATAAAAGCTTATCAGTTTGATTAAGCATGATTTCTCCTTCATAAATCCATGCTGACTACTCCTGATTAACTTCTTGTCCTTCATGAGCTTTGAAATGGTTTCAAAGAGGACTTCCACCGTTATTTTCCCAGGCATCAAGATGAGTTCCCTGCATCCTGCTTTTCACCCTTCCTGAAGATAGAAGTGGCATTCACTTTCTTCCTCAGCACTCATAGTCACTTTATGTCAGGTCTCATGGACCATGTATATAGTTTATTTAAATGTTTCCTAACATCATCCATCTGCATAGAAGGTAAGAAAGACTTGCATGCTCCATACACCCTTGGGTGATAATGCCCTGGAAGAGAGGCGAAAGAAAGCTAGTTAATAACTAACAATCACCTCCTCCAAGCTTACAAGTGATGGGCCAACAAGAAAAGCTTCTACAGCTGCATCAGTGATTCATGAGCAAGTGCCCCAGCCACACCACCCAAGTTGCAGAAGGCAAAGGCAGGAACTGGGAAAATGAATAACTGACCTCTGTAGGTGGAGATTGGGTTTGAGACCACCTAAGGAACTAGAAGGTGCACAAGTCTATGGGACGTGATGAGATGCATCCATGGGTCCTAAAGGAATTTTCAGATGAAGTAGCTAAACCACAATCCACAACATTGGCCCTAGAGCTGAACCCAGTACTCTGGATGGGATCTCATGAGCAAATTGCAGAGGGAGAATCACCTTCTTTGACTTGCTGCCCACACTCCTTTTGAAGCAGCCCAGGATATATTTGACATTCAGCTCTGGGGCTCCCAACATAAGAAGGATGTGGACCTGTTGGAGTGAGTCCAGAAGAAGACCACAAAGATGGTCAGAGGGTTGGAACACTTCTCCTTTGAAAACTGAGAGAGCTGGGCTCGTCCAGCCTGGAGAAGGGGAGGCTCTGGGGAGAGTTTATAGCAGCTTTACAATAGCTAAAAGGCACCTACAAGACATCTAGAGAGGGACTTTTTACAAGGACATGTAATGGTAGGAAAAACGCAAATGGTTTTAAAATTAAAAAGGGGAGATATAGATTAGATATAAGGAAGGAATTCTTCACTGTGAGGGTAATAGAACACTGGCACAGGTTGCCCAAACAAGCTGCAGCTGCCCCATCCCTAGCAGTGTTCAAGGCCAGGTGGGACAGGGCTTTGAACACCCTGTCTAGTGGAAGGAGTCCTTGCCCATGTCATGTGGCTTGGAACTAGCTGATCTTCCAGGTCCCTTCCAGCCTAAACCATTCTGTGATTCCATAATTCTATGATTGTCAGGTTGACCAGCCTCTTGGTAAAGATGCATTTGTCCTTTTAAGTCAAGTGGATCACGTGGACTTCAAGCAGTCCAGGATCCTCGAATGTCAGTCCATGGTCATGGTAACAAAGCCCTTTTGTTTATACCAGCTCTGTCGGAGAAGATCTGGCCAGCCTCATTCTTGTCATCTCTGATTCTGCACAACCTGCTGATCTGCTTCCATGGCTCCTTTTTGGCAATACAAGATACAACAATCCTCACTAACTGCACACTTCATGCAGGCTATAAGATCACCCCATGGTCTGCAAGTGATATTCAGACAGTCAATCTCAAGCTCACATGTGTTTTTTCCAGACCATCCAGTCTATGAAAGTCTATATAAAATCATCAGCTACATAAAAACTTCCCATCATTTGGTTTAAATGTCTCTTCAAGCCCTCAAGCAGATCAGGAAGTAGCTGGAGGAATATTCTGATAGATCATATCTATTCACAAATAGTTCCTTACGGTATTTGTGTTAGTCACTGGGAAAGAACTTTAGCTGTGGCAGAACTACTTCTAAAATATTTGAAATTCAGATTTTATTTAGAGGCCTGACTCACCACAAATTTACTTCAGTGAGTGCTAGATTGCGAGCTGTGTTTAGTGTAAGTACTCTATGTGACACTATTAAGAAAGAGCTTCAGTCTTCAAACTCCCTTCTTTCAGCACTGGTGTACAGAATTGAGAGGGTGATTCTGAACATTAAAACTTCACCATAATAGTAGGAGAATTGCCTATATGGATAGTTATTGTAGTTTTATAGTGGCTTGATTTAGGTTTTTGAGAGGTAATGTCAATTAAAAGTCATAGTTATAACTCAGTGAGTGATTTCACATATCCCAAAGTTATTGCACTCTGAATATAATTTTATATTGATCCCTGTGATAATGAACCAGAGACACATATACTAGAAATTTTTTTAAGGACAGAAAAAAAAATGTAAGCACATTATGAAAATAGTCTTGTTTAAGTTTTTTTACTTATTCTTATTTTTCAAACATATTAAATCTTTTCAATCCCTTAAAAAAAAAAAAAAAAAAAAAAAGGAGATACCAAGAATCCAATTCAGGCATTAAGTGAGGCCACATCAAAAGACAAGGAGCTACTGGAGATGGTCCAACTGGAGCATCTCTAGAGGACAAACTGCTGGAGCTGGGTCTGTTTAGTCAAGAAAAGAGAAGACTGACAGAGGATCTCATTAATGCATGTCAGTGTCACAAAGGCGGGTGCCAGGAGGATGGTGCCAGACCATTTTCAGTGGTGTCCAGGAGCAATGGCCATACATTAAAACACAAGAGGTTTCATCTCAACATGCAGAAGAACTTCTTTATGTTGAGGCTGGCAGAGCACTGGAACAGGCTGCCAGGGGAAGTTGTGGAGTCCCCGTCTCTGGAGACATTCAAAACCTGCCTGTGTAACCTGCTGTAGGTGGCCCTCCCTTGGCGGGTATCTCCAGAGATCTCTTCCAACCCTAATGATTCTGTGATTATCTAATTATCTATTTCACATGTCACTTATGGAAGATCTTTTTCTGTCCATGTTGCTGTCACTTTTCCCTCATTTCTTTTTATTAGGGGAATGATAACATTATTTTGTAGTCATCTACATTCTTTTCACTTTAATTCTTCTCTTAAAACTGATTTCTGAAATAAGGATATTTTTTAATATATACTCAGGCTCTTCCCCTTATCCTAGTTCTTCTCTCTCTTACTTTCTACTAGTTAATTTCTACTAATTAAGAATATGTTTAGAAACTGTTTTTTCCAAATGCAGTTTGCCTAACACTGAAACCTGAGCTTCTAGATATATACCATATTTTAAAACTGTATGTATTTGAAATAGTTAGTTATCAATGTTTCTTAAATATGGAAAATCTTTTCCTAAATATATTAATATTTTCATCTGATATTTGCATGCATGGATGCCTTGCTACTAAATATACATAAGTATAAACATTTCCAACAATTTAAGTGATTTCTAAACTTACACCAGGATAAAATGGATAAAATTCTATCCAACTCAAACTGATCAGTTTATGCCCTGAAGCATAAGAATTAATCATTCTTATTTTACAACAGTGAGCAGAATTGCAGATGCTAGTCTTATTAACAAAAGCAATTCTTTCTTTTTTTTTTTTTAATCTTGGCAATCTAATTTTCTCTATCTAGTTTGTTCATTTAAAGCAAATCCTCTGATTGATAATGCTGCAAAAGTAGAAAGGGTTTTCTCATAAAATTATTGTTTTTCTTCCAGCACTTCAGCCTGGTCTTGTAGAGATAGACAAATCATTCCTCAAACCTCCCAGAAACATTCAGAAATGGAACAGATTGAGTCACGTATTAGAACTGATAACAAAAAAAAGAAAATCAGTGTAATTAAAGGAAGAAATTAGAGATTCTGTGAATGTGCTTTTCATGAATTTAATCATGAGAGGTCATTAGAAATTCTTCTCTTTCAGCTACGTACTATAAGTAGCTGCCCCAGGACCTCACTATCTGTAAAAGTCTGATTGGAAATACTCTGAAATATAGGGAAAAATAATTTGAATAACTAAAGAAAATGTTACTACATTTTGTAATCCAATAATGCACATCAAAGTTAATAACACTGCACTCTTAACACTAAATGAACTTCACCTAAATATCAATCCATTATCAACTGAGATTAAAATGAATCTGGAAAATAATTGTTTGCAGAAGTAGAAAGGAACATGACGTTGTTCCAGCTGAGCTGGAAACTAGAAGGTATGTAAGTTCCTCTTCATTATTTTCAGCAAGGGAAATAGTTGTCTTTGGAAAACTAATCTAAAGAGGCCACGTTGCATGATGAAAACAATAGTCTATAATTTTTTCATAGTTTCCCCTATAACAGAAATTAAACAACCTTAAATTTTCTATCAATATAAAAGACAAAAAAGTTATTTTGAACACTTTAGATTAGAAAACCCTCTTCCATTGGTTTCATGCTCACAGTGCAGAAGGTTGAATTTATCCATTGACTTCTACAGCTGCATTTTCAGGCAAGACCTCAGATATTTCCATTCTAAAAATATATCCTAAGGCAGCATACTTAAGGCTTTTATTCTTACCTCAGTCATCTTCTTTCTTTTAGCCCTCCCTCATCCATCAAATATTCATACTCTCTAATACAGAAGATGCATTTCATGTGTTAACAAAACTATAGCTTGTTAGGAGCATCCATTTTACTGAATTTGCCTATTTCAAGCCCCATAATGTAACAGCAGGACTACTTAACCTCAAAGAAATAGCAGAAAGAGAAAAAGATTAATCTAAGATTTCAGTAAAAATGGTTGGTTTGCAAAGAACATTCTTAGACCCTCATTCTGTATTAAAGTTTAATGCAAGGACGTTCCCAGAAAAATCTAGGGCTGGTAGAAATAATCTCGTCTAATTTTTGTCATTGGATACCAATGGCAATATATGACTTCTTAAAAATCATTATGGAAGGAGATAGCTCCCCACTTGACATCCTTAGCATCAATGAGAGCAATCTGAAACATGCTAATTAGAAGAATTTAAAGAAAAAAAAAAAAAAAAAAGGCCTATTCTGGTATAGGTGATAATAAGCATGTAGGGTGAAGAGCCCTCAGCATGGTCGCTTCATGGAAATTCAGTCCACTGACTGAAAATCTATTTCAATGGATGTAGTACATACCCAGATTCCAAAATAGAATGTTAGCAATGTGCTACCGTCACATAGAGCTTTCAGCAAACAAAAAAATATAGTGACAAGGAAAATGCAGCCATTTGATTTCAAAGGCAAAAGCGAAGAGGAAAAGCCTTAGAAATATGCTTAGTGTCTGAAGTAGATTTTTCACAAATTACCTAAAATACTTGCACAAGAATTATGCTGTTTGCTCTTTCTAAGTCTATGAAGCCAACAGTAATAGCAAAGACAAGAGCTGCCTCAAGACCTTGAGGCCTCAGCAACATTTAGGAAAGAAAGCAATAAAATATCAGAGCAGAATGAGAATGCTAAAAAGATGATGCTACTGAGAAAAAAAAATTTGGCTTTTGAAAATAAGACAGGAATAAGAAGGAAGACAGCATCCTTCTGCAAGTAATAGAGGAGCAGACAAGGAGAGGTGCCGTGCTTGACCTCGTCCTCACCAACAGCGAAGGGCTGATTGGAAATATGACACTCCAGGGCAGCCTTGGTCGTTGCAATCATAAGATGGTCGAGTATGAGATACTCAGAACAGTGAGAAGATCACACAGCAAGCTCACTGCCCTGGACTTCAAGAGAGCAGACTTTGGCCTCTTCAGGAACCTGCTTAGTAAGGTTCCATGGGATATAGCCCTAGTGGGCAGGGGGACCCAAGGCTGTTAGTTGATATTCAAGAATCACCTGCTGCAAGCTCAGACATGTTGCATCCCTACTAGAAGGAAATGCTGCAGGAGGGCCAGGAGACCTCCTTGGATGGATGAGGAGCTGTTGAGCAAACTTAGAGGACAAAAAAAGAGACTTATAAAAAGCGGAAGCAAGGACAGGCAGCCTTGGAAGAATACAGGGATGTTGTTCAGGGAGCTAGGGACCAGGTTACGAAAGCTGAGGCCCCCTTAGAATTAAACTTGGCTAGGGATGTGAAAGATAACAGGAAGGGATTCTATAGGAACATTGCAAATAAAGGACTAGGGACAACATGGGCACTCTCTCAGGAAGAAATCAGGAGAACTGGGTACCCTGGATTTGGAGAAGACTGAGGTTCTTAAGGACTACTTTGCCTCAGCCTTCACTGGCTAATGCCCTGACCAAGGGCTGCGAGAATGAAGACCCTGGGCCCATTGTAGGAGAGGATCTGGTTCAAAACCATCTGAAGAGCCTGAACATACACAAGTCCATCGGAACTGATGAAATCCGTCCGCAGGTCCTGGAGGAGCTGACAAATGAAGTTGTTAAGCCACTGTCCATCATATTTGAAAAATCATGGCAGTCAGGTGAAGTTCCTGATGACTGGGAAAAGGGAAATAGAACCCCCATTTTCAAGAAGGGGAAAATGGATGACCCAGGGAACTGCAGAGCAGTCAGTCTCACCTCTGTGCCTGCCAAAATCTTGGAGCAGATTCTCCTGGAAGGCATGCTAAGGCACATAGAAAACAAAGAGGTGCTTGGTGACAGCCAGAATGGCTTCACTAGGGGGAAATCCTGCCTGACCAATTTGGTGGCCTTCTATGATGGGGCTATGGAAATGATGGACAGA
>JAOEHY010000262.1:0-17630 GCA_025447955.1 Psilopsiagon aurifrons | reverse complement strand
ATTATTATTATTGGTGGTAGCAGTAGTGGTTTGTGTTATACCTTAGTTACTAAACTGTTCTTATCTCAACCTGTGGGTGTTGCATTCTTTCGATTCTCCTTCTTATCCCTCCAGGAGCAGAGGGAAGAAAAAGGGGGAAGTTAGTGAACAAACTGCGTGGCTGATTTATGGCTTAAACCACGACAGCCTTTCAAGTTATAGCACTGGAGTTGGAATATACATTCAACAACAGGCCATGGCCAGTGTGAAGAATGGCATGAAGTGTCTCTAAATTAATGGTTGGGGCACCCACTGACAAGACATATGGGCAATTTTTATCCAGTGACTGCACAGTTATATGGATCCATGTAAAATAAAATGATTCAAAAAGGAGGCCAGCTTTAGGGAAAAAGAGAAAAATATTTGCATGAGGAGGCCATCTATGTGCCAGTTAGGGGACACCCTCCTGAAAGACAGAACAAAACAACTAGAGCCCCTCAGTCTGAGCCATCCATAGATACTGTTTTCTAACAGATACTATGTTTTCTAAATCTGTCTCAAATGCTGCCTTTATTAAGTGGTCAGAAAACACTACTATTTCTGGAGACATTATTTCTTCTTCCAACCAGTTTAAAGACAAATTCTGAACAGTTCAACTGTTAGCACTGGTTTAGGCGCATGAGCTCTATGAAGGGACACAGTCTTTCCAGCCCTAGCTGGTCTCTCACTCATCATAAAGACTTTTAAGAATCATCCCTCAGAAGCACCTTTCCCTAAGCTTTACAAAGGGCACCAGAGTACTCAACTTTGGCTTTTTTTTTTTTTTTTTTTCATTACCTCTGCAGGTATGTTTTTATTTCATTTGATAGCCCTTTACTTTTTCAAATTATATCCTAACTATACCACAGGAAGACAAAGCCCAGAGAAAGTGGAACTAATTCATGCCTGTGTTCTTTAAAAACAGCAAATGCTTTCTTATCCCATTTAATACTCTGCACATAGGAGCAGCCAGGCAAGGATATTAATATTATCACTCTGTTGCAGTAATTAATAGCAACTCCCCTCATAGCTCTGATAAGCTAGGAAACACATTTCATTTCTTGTCCTTTCCTGCTTTTGAAATACTAATGGAAGAGAAACAGGTATAAGGCTCTTGCAGTGACCTTGTACTGGGATTGCAACTCCTTTAAACTAGCTTTAAGAATCAGTATGGAGCCATTAAAAGTCTCCGTAAGTGAATAATATGGGACACCCACTAAGAATTTAGAGAACATGCAGCTCAACGAGGCATTTCAGCTCTACAACACATTATTAATGCCAATTATAGCAAGAAAGATGCTAACGCACAGTTCTCTGGAGAATAAGCAAAACACTACTCGATTTTGAAGATAAGGTTTGTCTCAGTTGCCAGTTTCACTCTCAAGGAAAGGTTTATCTGTTGAAATTTTGCACCTTGTCACTTTCAGAGGGACCCAGCAGTGTAGAAAAGGAAAGCTAGGTACAAGCTTCCCTCTCCAGAAGAAGAAAAAACTAATAAATAGGGTAAAGACTTAACATTACTATTGTAGCCATATTTTTGTGATAATTTCCATAAAATTTCCTCTTCTCCTCTTACTCTATGGAAAAGTGACACACACCCCCATGTGTAGGGAGGGGTGTGGGACAGAAAAGACAGACATTGCCTCAGTTACATTTCTCCGGTGAGTCATGCTTAGACGCTGCTGGCTGAAGAGATACTAATAGTTTCATAAAGCAGAAAGACAGTGCAAGTTGGGAGCAAGGTGTATCTATGGCAGCAAAAGGCATAAAACTCTCTTTAGATGCTGTCAAAGCTTATGGAAAGCAATATACATGTCAAACGCTAGACCTTAAGATCCTCAGAAGATACTACATGAAATTTGGGGTATTTTAAGCACTAATGTTTCATATATATATATATAGATAGATATAAGAAATAAAGCCATAAGGATGCTGATCACCAGAATGCAACATAAAGGATTAAAAAATTTAGGATTTTAAAAGAAAATGCTAAATAAGACTTTGAAGAAACAAATTAGGATATCACCAAAGAACATGCTGAGTGAAAACTCACTTGACTGCTGCGTGTTCTCTAGGTATATGCCTGTTGTATGAGAGCCATTACTAACAAATAAATTAGATCCAATTTCTAAAGCAAATAAAGTGGCCTCTTCAATAAAAGCACAGAACTTCTCACTAAAAAGCAAGACAAGACAATAGGGTTTGACTTTCTCTATACAACCCCCTTACCCAGTGCTTTCCATTCCACAAAACAGTTTAATATCACAAGCGTTGGGTTGGGGCTACACCTAGCAAATCCAAGTAACTTGAAGAGATCTTACTTGTCACCAGTACTGTGGCAGTCATAAGGAACATGACATCAGGAAGCTGATGAAAACTCTTCAAATGGTCAATGAGGTGCGAGTAAAATGATTTTAAGTATAACAGTATTTATGTTATAAGTATACTAGCCTTGGGAAGAACCTGCACCATGAAAATATGAAGCTCTGCTGAAATCAGTGGGAATTTTTCTCAATAGAAAAAAATTAGTAAGACTATCAGAAATTTGGTACAGATATCAGGCTCATATGCAAACTCAAAAGAAGTATTTGAGATATGATTTTCTTGTACACGACAAAGCTTTTGCTTAAGGACTTCAAACAAAGATGACAGTGGGCAGCAAAGGAAATGCTAACCATTTAGGAAAGTAACTTACTCCAAGATCAGCTGCCACATTTATCCTCAGCTAGAAGACATTTACTTTCCTCACTTACAACTTCTTCTCTTCACCAACAGCACAGGGATTGATACAATCCATATTGATATACATATTTCAGTACAAAGACAGGATTCTGAAGCATTATGAAAGGCTGGTTTATGTGCATGTTATCATATGCCTATGATTTATATAAGTGCAAGGACAGCCAAAAAATATTTCATAGAATACCTAGTTACCTCTGTTCACATAATGTCTAACAGCATGGCTTCACAGTAAAGAGATGACAATCGGAATTCAAACACTTAGGTTTTGACTGCTGCTAGGTAGCTTCAAGTCTTTTTGCTTCTACATACTTGTTCGCAGAAGAGACCTGTACTTCACTGTAGGAGGATTTTCAGTCTAGATCGACTACATGTAAATATTATACATATAAAATTACATATAATACACTAAGGAAGAGCAAAACACAAAAAAAAGAAAGCTTCTATGTGAAATGTGACATAGCAGTATTTGTTCTTTCTGGTTAAGTATCTTGGTTTATTTTTATCCAGATGGTCACAGCAGTGCTCAGCTTCTTTATCAACAAATATCTTCCCTATGTGCTTCTTCTGCATCTACTGAGATGATTTATCAAAGATATAAATAAACCAAATTCCACTTCTACTCTCATATAGTTTTACTAACAGATGCAGGCTTGTATCTGTCTTTGGACATGTTGATCTCCACCAGCTCTAAACATGTCAGGACCTTGCTCGTCCATACCGCACCTCACTGCTTAGAATCACTGCTAGAATATTTATCTGCAGAACACTGCAGCAAAGACTTTTTCTTGCTATTTAGTACATTTCTAAGACATTCAACAAAATGAACAAACTTCATAGTTGTTACATAAAAATATTTTTACTCTATTCACCTGCAAGTGGAAGCGAGGAATTATATGAACTAAAGATGTTGACATGCTCTTCCATTCTTCCTGTGTATATTTCAGCAATTACAAATTACAGGTGTAACATATCCAGCAATGGAAAAATATCTGGAATTTTCTTTCGGTTTGTGGGTTTTACCCCGTCAATTAAAACAGCTCTCTAAAATTGTCTCAACTTGCTATGTCCTTTACAGACATAGAAGCAGACTTCCTGATTAACTGGAAAAGATTTTGTATGACTAATTGAATAAATTTGGATTTCCCCTATATAGTCTCTTCATTTTTGGAGCCAAGCACTATCAGTTATGTTTTGACAGGGGTTTATGGTCAATGAAGTATATCCTGAGCACAGCACTGCAGTACGGAACACTTAAACACCAGATTTTATACCAGGTAACATCCCTGCAAGAACAAAAGATATTCATGCTATTTTCAGTACATGAGAATTCATCACTGATAGAATTTGGTTTAACAAATGAATACCTTTATCACAGGCTTAAATTATGATTCAGAAGACAGATGAAAACTGAAATGCAAACTTAAATCACCAGGGAGAAGAAAATTCATAAAATAATCTTGGAATGGCGTTATCCAAACCAGTACTACTTATAATTCTCTGAGTTGTAAATACAGATAAGTTCTTGTAAGCTCGACATGTGAAAGCTTAACACATGAGAGCTCAAACTGAGAAAAACAAGCCTCCATAGTGATTCCTGTCAGAAAGCATTAACATCACCTGCCAAAAAAGACAGTGTTGTAGCTGAAACAATCCCCCAGAATACAATTCACCAGTTAGAAAGAAAGGCTGTGCACTTATCACAGAATTCCTCTGCTAGGATTTTATGCAGTGCTGAGACATATAGAAATGCCTGTAGATAAATTTTCCCATTTTAGTCCTGAATTACACTAAGTGGGTGGAACATACCTGTGTAAGCAGCACTGTTAGAGCTGCTGTTTGACCAAAATTGCCTTTTGTATTACTGAAGAAGTTGAACTTGAAGGGACTGAAAGGGAAGAATATAACTCCTGGAATTAGGATATCTTATATTTTGTACATCAGAAATTTTCCTAGCAAAAGGAAAGAAAATCCTAGCTGCAAGAGCTTGTAGTCTAAACAAACCTCTCACCATCTCACCTCAACTATTTTTGCATAGGGTAACACTGTGGACAAAAGACCTAGGCTATTTTCAATATTACATATGGGCACGGTTCTTTAAGAATTATTTTTATTAGCAGAATTCTCTCTGAAAGGCACCTATCCTAAGGAGACAAAGAAACGAAATACTGCAAACCTCTGTACCAGTCTTGTCCTCCAGAGCACTGGCAACAGACTGAAAGAAGTGTAAAGAGACAGTGTTTTCCCACAAACCTGAGGAAAACAGACTCTTGATGCTATCACCAGGAAACGCATACATCTGTTTATAAATTGATAGGTGCCTTCAGCTAGCTGATCTAACCTGAAATAAACTTCATAGTTCAAGGGTCATTGCAATCAAGCTGATCTATAACACACAAGCAGTCTACAAAATACTAGATTGGCCTAAAAATTAATTACCTGCAGTAGGAAGAATTTGATTCACCCAGATTGGTTACTAAAATGCCTTGCAGGAGCTAGATATAATCTGACCTTAGAAATGAAAGAGACATAAGATTATAAGTGTCATGCTTGGAACATATAATAGATATTCCCATTACCAAAATTTCCATAATGAACTTCCCTAAAATAATACCGACCAGTATAATTTTGTGATGTATCTAGAAGAAGAGTTGACAAGAAGAAAACCTGCTTTTATATGTGACAAAGATATTCACTTAACCTGTATGGGTATGACTAATTTCATTACAGTATGCACACATTTTCCAATGACTCATTAGACACTATATGGTATGAAAACACACACTAGAACACCCACAGGCTTAGCAAGATTTATCACCTCCAAATAAGAACAATTATACTTGACGGACACAATGTTCTACAGCAAAAAAGGCCCACAAGAAGTCTTAAAAAATGTTTAAGCTACTGCTTTTATAACAACAGTATCAAGGTACTACTCGGTTGATTAGCAAACTGACAACACAAAATTCACCACTCTTAATTTTTACATCTGTTTGAACTTCAGCCACTGCTGTCTTTTTCACGAGTCACCCATCCAAAGAAAAACTGAAATGATGATTTCTTTATCAGATCCTGACTATGGTTCAATTCATCTTGAAATTTAAGAGTTCCAGTATACTGGGGCTCGAAATTTGAGTTTCTGATACTTGAAAAAATAAAAAAGTTACAAACTGACAGATTTTCTGCTTCTTACAAAGACTGCAAAGTACTGTATCAAGAACTTCTCATTTTCTAGCAATCCTTCCATACAATTTACAAAACCCTGCACGATCTGTTCCTAGATACCAAGGGTCTTTCTTGCTGTCAAAGCTTAAAACCTCAGGGACTTTACAGCATTAAAACAATCCTCCATTTTTATTCCATTCCTTTGATGACTAAACTGAACAACTTCAGACAGTGGAAGCAAGAAATAAAAAAGATGCCTAGTGTTGGGTTTACTAGTTTAAATGTTAACTGCAAGAGTGGAAACATCTAAAAGAGATGCAAATGAGACTTAGCTGGTCTATGTGCTGTCAGTTCTCAGAAGTCACTGTCATGACAGGTTTTTAAATAATAGGAATTCAAAAATTCAAAGTAAAAACAGAGAGGAAGGAGAAGACAGAAGATGACTAAACTTGGGAAATTCAATTCTAAGTCAACAGCATTATCACAACTTGCAAATGAGATGAAAGTCTCTGGAACATTTCTGCCGCAGTGGAACTAGCCCATGCTAAATCCATGAGACTATTATAACAAAAGTACCTAAACCATGGGCAAATGATGCTTTAATTTGTGGCTTGTATAAATCACAGATTGCTATCCATGAGAGATATATGCTTCCCATGGAATGAAAAATTATGAAATTTCACATAAAACACTGAAAGAAGAAACAGCTCTTCAGACCAACATGTAAAGTGCTCTAAAAGAGAGCTTAAGACATCTTCAAATCAACTGCACACAAGTGTGAACTCTATTAGTATACAACCAACTTTATGAATTTCACTGTATCATTCATCTTAAATTCTTTCAGACTTGCCATAATCAATAAGAAAAGTTTCTCCCGAAAGATGCAGTACCTGCAAACAGCCTCCCATAGAATGAAATTAAAGCCAGGATCCCGTGAATAGGCTCTTCCAGGGACACTCCTCTTGTGCATGTTCCAGGGCATTGCCAGTTCCTCTTTCTGACCTGGACAAATGACTTCTCACAAAAGGCTACTCAGGAACTGAGCTCTTTATTTTTTTTTTAAAAAAGCATTAACGTGGCCCCACACTGTGCAGTCAGAGGCTCTTCTGTGTGAAGCTTTCATTACTCATACTTTTCAGATCTGTTGCATAGCACTCAAGACATCAAAGCTAATCATTCTGTCTGGTCCTCTAAGTCCGCAGAGCTACTACTGTTTTCACTTGCTACTGAGGAAAACAGTGTTTTCCTTTACCACATATTTCCTGGTGTCTGACCTACATCATGAAGAAGAATGAAACTTCCACTAATCCACATCCTAATAGCCGGACTTTCTTAAACCCCCAACAGGAAAGCCAGGCATGTGACAAGAAGCATTATTCCTGCCCCCACCTTTTATTTAATATTCTTGCTCCTCAACTCCTTTTTTGTATTCTTTTGTTCTCTTTGCAAAACTGTATCAGAGTGAATTAATGACATTTGCAATATCTACTATGTTCATAAATTACAGAGATATGATCTGCCAGTACTCTGTTTATCAGAAAGCTAGGAATCTCTGTTGTAGTTTTTAATACAATAAACCTTTTAAATAAGCTTTAACAGAACTCAATCAGAATGTGCTTACAGTAAGTAATATTCTGTACTGGACCTGCAACTTGTTTATTGAAATACCATCATCTATGCCACACTGAATTTTGAAAACTCAAATTATACAGAGGATTTTTTTTCTTTCCAAAGATTTTCTTCTTATGCTGATTTGAGAACCTACAGACTTGGAGCACCAGGTAACTGGAATTTTCATCTTCTCAGTTGGTGAGAAGACTGGTTCTGACTGCAAACGTCATTACACCGGACAAGCATCTTTGGAAATGTGTACGAGGTATTTCTCAATTTAAGGTTTTTAGAAAATGTGGCTGTAAAAGGTCTTGTATTATCAGTAGCATACTGGTAGGTAGACTATGCAGTTTGGAAATTCAGATAGGAAAACAGTTTCCTGACATCTAGCAACATTGTTCTCTCCCACTTACCCCATTTTTCATGTGCAATTTTAATCTTTCAGATTTTTTTTATCAATTCAGTGCTGCCTAGTAGGCTTGATCAACTATTACCTCACTATGCTTTTCAGGTAAGCATTCAGTGCCTGATGAAAAACTCAGTCCTATTGTGTACCTTATGAAGTTTATCAGATTCAAGACTCGGATTTTAAGTCTCAGGTATGCCACTGTTTTCTGAATAAACAAAGGATTACTTTACAAAATGCTATGAAGTCTACAGATCAGAAATTCGGTGCATGAAAATTTATATGTACGTATGCAAGCAACTTTAACCTTTCTCTTTTTTTTTAAATAGCATTTTCTTCTGCTGTCTCCTCACAATCAATCCCAATCTCAAAGACCTACTGGGTTATTTGTCTCAGCTCCCACAGCTATACTACCCTGAATAGCTCCTGATGATGCCCCATGTACACCTGCTGCATCAGAAAACCATGCAAGTGAGGCCCATGGTGAACACTGTAATGAAATTAAGACTTTTCCTTCTCAACTCTTCACTCCACTCCTAAAAAAAACATGTCTCTGACAGCCCCACACCTCCCCCAGAAACCCACATAATTTATCAGGTGGCAAGTGTAGCCTGTTTATGAAGTTATTTTCTCAAAGGAGAGGCAACTTTTAAGACCTTTTCTACACACATCTGTCGTGGTTTAAGCCCAGCCATAACTCAGAACCACGCAGCCACTCTTTCACTCTCCCTCTTCTTCCCCCGCAGCTCCCAGGGGGATGGTGAGGAGAGTCGAAAGAATGTTAACTCCCACGGGCTGAGATAAGAACAGTCCAGCAACTGAGGCATAATGCAAACCACTGCTGCTACCACCAACAATAATAATGATAAGGGAAATAACAAGGGAAGAGAATACAATCGCTCATCACCCGCCGACTGATACCTAGCCCAACTGAGCAGTGATCTAACCCTTCTGGGTAACTGCCCCCAGTTTATATAGTGGGAATGACGTGCTGTGGTATGGAATACCTCTTTGGTCAGTTTGGGTCAGGTGTCCTGTCTCTGCTTCCTCCCGGCTTCTCCTCCTCCCTGGCAGAGCATGAGGCTCCGAAAGTCCTTGGTCAGACCAAACATTATGGAGCAGAAGCTAAAGACATCAGTGTTATCAGTGCTGTTCCCAGGCTGAAAGTCAAAAACACAGCACTGCACCAGATACTAAGGAGAAAAAAAGACTGCTGCTGCTGAACCCAGGACAACATCCCACCAGGGAATTTAGTTTTACCACTGTAAAACTAATGGGGAGCTCTTGTGACCCTGTTTTCAACACTCCAAATCTTCAAGAATCATCTTAATGTCTGATGTCCTGCCACTGAGTATGGGGTTGGAAACAACAGAGTCAGTAGCCCTTTGAAACATTTCTATGACTTCCATTAAATGCAATCTGCCTGTAAAAGACTTGATATTTTGTTAGAGTTCATTTGTGTCTTTTCATTTGCAAACATACAGCTTTTTCCCAGGTAGATGGATGAGATTCGCAGTTACCAAGGTTTTCTTTCATTGGTTAAGCAACACTATGTATAATTTCACAGCAATATTAGTTAATAAATTGTTTAGAATTTCTGTGCTTGCTTAGCTATAAAATGTCATTATTTTCTTTTAGCGGCCAACAGAGAAAACAAATTCTAAGATACTTTGAATGATTTTAATAATCTTTTTCTAAAGGCAACTGATTTAGATACAGAAAAAAACAAAGAGCAAAACATGTTTATACAAGTGTTTCTTCAGGACAAAATTTCAAGCTAAGTACAGACTGAATTATTAGGAAGAGATCGTATTGTTTATTAGACTTGTAGCTTCTGTAACAAGAGATAATACCAACCTCTACACATCTTTCCTATTTCCATGGACCAGGAAGGCAATGACACTATTACTACCATTTTTTAAATAAATATATTTTTCAAATGTAGATTTTAAATTTCTGAAAGTGTAATTATTTCTCCACTAAAGCACTGCTTATCTTCCTAGCATAATTTGCTGAATGTCATTTCTGCACGAGATGCATGCTCTTCATTAAAACCATTGCTGCAGCTCCAATAACTAAGCTAACTTTAAATGAGCTGGCTTAGATCCTGACCAATAGTACTGCATCAAGCAGCTCAGTGAAGAGCAGTCAACAGCATATTCATCCGGGAAGCAGGCAGACTTAGAGAATATACCGATTAAGACACAATTTCTGCTGCTGCTACTCACTGAATGCTACCTCAGATACTTGCATGTTAGCTACCATCACAATTTGGACATAGCTCTAAATATTCTGGTGGAAGGAGGAGTGCTACTTTCCTTTTTAATTTGTCTCTGTAGCTTTACAGGTTATTTATGGGTTAACTGTAAAACCAACACTTTGAATACTGTAACAGAGCAGGTGAATCAAGTATGCTCTCAGAGAGCCCAAAATGTGCTCTTGTGAATTCTTACTAGCTTTAGCAATAGTACGCACACACAACACATAACAGCAGAGAAATTTTGAGGTTTTACTGAAAATTGTTATCATAAAACAATAAGAAATAAAAGGTAGAGTATATGATACTCATCTTGTTTTTATTTAATCACAAGGCATTTATGAAATTTACAGCAATATCATTTACAGAAAAATCAGCAATATTTTTTTTTTTCCTACATAGCAGAAATAAACACAATTAGCATAAGGACTGGCTAGCACTTTCAAAATGTTAAATTAATCTCAATATTGCAGACATAAATTTCTGTTAGAATTGCATAAGAATATATGGACACTAAACAAGATGCTTAAAATAAAATACATTCTCATCCACTATATTTATGAGATCACAAAATCACTGGCCCACTTCAATTTAAGCAAGATAGAATGAAATCACATCCGCAGTTCTAATCCTTCATCTTCTAAATCCAGCCCTACCTCTCAGCCTTCATATTGTTTAATCTGGAGAATAAAGAGGACTGTCATCTAGTTCTCTGAACTCCACAATGATTAACCCTTCAAAACGGGAACATAAGGCACAGGCTCAAGATTCAAAATTATTAAGATTCCACATCCAACTCAGTATTCTAACTAGAAATGCGCCTTACACCGTATAAACTTTGCTGAACAACAGTAAATACACAGCAAATATCAGTTTCTGCTGGATGCAACAATTGTAATACTGGTCATTCACAAACTGAGCTAGTGTTTTAAGTGAAAGAGAATCTGGAGACTGAAGGAAGAACAGGTAAGAGAAGATAGACAGGAAAGTGTTCAGGACAACAGCAAGAGAAGACATGGAACAGGTAAGACCTATGGAGGCAGTGTGAACACCAAGGGTGTTGGGAACTTAGTCTGTGTTACCACTACCTTTAAGGGGATTGTTAAAGTAAGACTGCGCGGTTAGTCTCAAACAAGTCTTGCATAGATGCCTATAGGCATCTTACTGGGTGCAAGCTATATTTCTTGGCAAGATTCTCCTCCCATCAGTGAGAAACTGATTCAATGTGAAGAAAAGCACCTGCTCTAGAAAGATGGCAGTAGCAGACATAAAATATTGTGAAATTGGTAAGACCCATCTGAAACACATTTAGATCACCTACCTTTAAGAAAAAATAACTTATATTGCAAAAGGCATAGGGAAGAGTCTCAAAAATAAAAAAAAAAAAAGTGCAAGTTTCGTCTTAGAACCTTAGCAAAGGTTCAGTGGGGACAGGATTAATCAATGTGCATTAATAAAATGAACCTGATGTAAGAACAAATATGCATAAACTGAGCAGTACTGTATGCACTGCAAATAAGAGCAGTTCAGTACAGAACAGGCATGCAATAGCAAAAGTTGGACAGAACAACTATTCTGCAGTGGGCATGATCAGATTAGGGAAGGATTACGTGCCATGATTGCTTCTGACAAGGAGGGGAATGAAGCCTCCTTGGCCTAATTTTAGACCCTAAAATTTATGGCCAACAAATACCTGTCAAATAAGTAGAGCAAGTCAAGAAAATAGAGTGAGCTAAATTACATGACTATAGTATGAATTACAAATTATTCTCTAACTCATGCATGTTGCTTTGAATTTATAAATTTGAGATTAATACTCATATTAAAAGACCAGATTATTGCAAATATAGACTCAGTGTCTTTTAGATTTAAAACACTATTAACTGCTCAATAATCTTCATAAATTGGGAGGGTTCTGATGAACCTAGACAAAATAATAAAGCAGTGAGATTTTAACACTGCTTAGTATTTCATTACATTAGAACTTCATCAATGCCAATACTGCTCCAGTACCATGTGCCAACCAAATGATAAAAGGTTATTTCACATTTTTATATACTCCAGATGGCAATGATTGAGAAAGAAAAGAATCCCACTCCTTAGTTCAGCAGGATTAGGAAACCTCTTACAACAACCTCAGTTGACATTTCTCTTCCTGCCAGCACTACAATGAATCATGATGCATGTGCTTTACGTTGCAGTTGCCAGTATAATCGTCGTACTACAAACACACTGATTGAGAAAACACATATAGCACTGCAATAAACACTAAATATGTCACACAATATGCAACAGAGGCTCACAATGAAGTGCAGGCAAGTCTGGATTGGGAAAATAATGTTATTTTGCAATGCTATAAATTTCACCAATTCAGTACTTGACTACAAAAGCTGAATGAAACCCAGAATGCTGCAAGTATTTTCACACGAATGCTCACTGAAGTATGAAACCAGTGAAACCAGTGAGCAAAAATTCTTCCATGTATACACTAAAATTGTCTTCAACAAATATTTCAGAAACATATCCAAATGGCCTCTGTGAAACTCAAATACTTTTTAAAAAATGTCTCTCATTCTTAAACAGGCTTGATAGTAAATTCATGTCAATATAACATACTCTCCCACTATTCACTACTTCACAGACTTAAGACAAAATACGCTTCTCTGTCTGTGAAGGGTTGAGACTAAGATTTAAGAACTGAATTTGGTAGACATTTGCCTTTTCAAAAAGATACTGACAGACTGGTTTCAGGCTTTTTTCTTCCTCTTCAATTTGAGAATACAAGCACAGTAGCAGCAGACATTTAAAGTACTTGAGAAGATTAAGAAATACTTTGCCTTGAACAGAATTCGTATTCAGAGATACACTTGCTTTCAGCAAGTCAAAGGGACGAATCTCCACTTTAGACCGCTCTAACACAGATCCAATTTAATACACCAGAATTTTAACCAATTCTGAAGTCAGTCAACTCCCTGGCTTTTTAATCTACTTATTAGCTTGCTCTGCCTTACCTGCCTTTCAGAAAGTAGTACAGGTGGTCAGAATTTTCTAGTTTCTTACTGATTTTTCCAGTAAAAAAGAACATACACAGAGGCTTACCGTCACTTGCTTATCATCTATACATGATAAATACATTATTAGGTTTCTTATGGTTAGTATATAAAAGCTGGAAGGAATCTGCCAGCTGGAGACAAGTGGAACGCAGCAATAAACCCACACTCAACGCAGTACCTCTAAAAAGGCTTGAGGATGAAGGATGAAACCTATAGTTAAAGACAGAGAAAGGTTACCTTCTGATCAGGTGAGACAGTATATCAACCCATGCCACATTCATTCAATTAATAGACTTTGCAGCTTGCAAACACCGATAAGGGCACTACAGCTTAATGATCTAATCTGTATTCCTAGAGAATGAAAACCTTGTTCAGAAGACACAGTTTGCTTGGATTTCCAATGCAAGCACAATGTACTGCAGGATGTACTTTCTCTGCTATGTACTGGCATGACAAAATGGACAATTAAATCCCACAAGTATAGAGGAATAAAAAGGAGGATTAACAACACTTGCTGAAAAAGGTATGCCAAGTTCTAAAATGCAGCACAACCTCCTGTGCCAAAATAAGAGACTACGAAGATCTCTTTTCCCCTGCAGAACTAAGCTTCGTCGTCTCACATCGCCTCCTAATCACTTTTCTCATAACAAATGCAACTCTTCCTCAGCATGGCACTTCTTCCTTCCTATCTGGAATGGTGGTGAAATGCCTTTATCTTGAAGAAAGCAACTGAACTGGGATTCAGTTATCATGAAACAGAATGATGCAAAAGAAAAATCTTCTCCAAGGTGTATGTAAACAAAGAATGTGTATCAACACCCTAAAATACTCAATGTTCTCTACTATGCAACTTGTTCTGAACAAGATTTGTAGCTTCTCTGCATCCTTCTGCAGCATATCCAAAGTTATCTGATTGTCACAAGAGGAGCTTATTGGGATATGCAGCACACTACTCTATTGACATCCTTCAGACAATGCTTTCAGAACAACCTATTGTCATGCCACAAGTCAAAAACACAGTGCTGCACCAACTACTAAGAAGGAGAAAAATGACTGCTACTGCTGAACACATGACACCTATCCATAGTTATTATACTGCATGCTTGGAAGACAATAAATTCTTTCTGAAATACATATTTAATTAATGTTACTTAATGAACAATTCAACTGAAGGACAGCAATGCCCAAAATTTGAGATTATGAGGTAGGCACTACACATAGAATTAAAACCATATTACACTGAAACAATCACTCAAATCAACCTACACTTTCTTACAGCATCTGCAAACTAAAGCACATATTAAGACCAAAGATAATCACATGAAGATTTTTTGGAAATGCTTTACAATAAAAGCTTTCTGAAATAGTTGTCAGTAATTGTTACTAAATTCTAACAGAATCCCTGTGGAGTTAGGAATTACAACCACATTAGTCATATAAGTTCAGCAGGATTAATGATACTGAAAAATATCAAGATTTTAAGTAATAAGCACCTCACAGCTAAAGCCCTCCATAATTACTTAGGTCCATTCCTCCCACAAGCTACTTAAGAGTCAACTCATGATTGCTGCAGTCATCTAGTATGTTTTGAGAGCTGGTGAGGATGTGGTCCACCAATTTTCCTTGTTTATTTGAATCATTTGAATCATGTCAGAGATTCTAAAACTGTAGCATATGTCCTTCAATGCTTTTTTTATCCTTAACAAGGGAAATGGTTCATTCTTTCCCAGGACATTCTCTCTGCTAGGTCTAGATCCAAACTCAGTACGAAACCTAAGCCTTGCATTCAAGCAGGAGTGAAGAAGGACCTCACATCTGTCTTTATTGAGACTGATGGACTAAACCCAAGCATTTTTTCTTTTTTTAAATCCCATTTTTCATCTATGCAAGTTCCATTACATATATCAAGAAAAAGCACAAGCAACATCCATGCCACTGAAACAAACTTCTTATGCAGGGCATAAATCCCCGAGATTGCACCTGTACAGTATCTAGCAAAATGCAGTATCAGAGTGAGGGATGAATAATTAAAAGAACTGGGTGCGTAAGCCTGTACAAGAAAAACAAAACCCATCCTGCTCTCTTAATGTTTAGCATATATTCTGAGAAGCAAAAGTCCAAAACAGTTTGTACCTAATAGAATAGTTTTTCAGCTTTAAACTTCCTCACTGCAACTTTTAATAACCATATTTGAAATGGGCTCAGAGAGGGAAACACACTCCCAAAACAATTTGAGGAAAGAAAAAGCTTAAAACTAAATTTTTAAGCTGCCCTGTACAATTCTGAGCACTGAAAAACAAATGAACTGCTGCATGGCCTGTGACATTAGTACAATATCGTGGAATAATTACAAGTTCTAAGATAAATTCAAAATTACTAAAATAATTCTCCTATGAAACAATCCAATCTATGCAGACTACAAATTGCTACTAGGTTTAAAAAAATTATTACTACCTCAAGTCAGGCAAATAAATTACTCTATTTCCATTAGTTAGTCAAGGTACTTAAGAGGTTACACAGAGCAGGATAACAAACTGATTATGTTTACAAATTATGCACTGGTCACATTTGAAGACCAGGACTTTAATTGCACACCAGTATTAGAAAGCCAGCTCTGCAAACTGTGAGAAAAGATATGATTCTACAATATTTTCTCACTGATAAGAACAAATGTCCCAATCTATAGGGTCCACCTTTGGATACAACAGGTGATATTAAGTCAGGGGTGGTTTTGTGCCTGTTTGCCTGTATTGATGTCTGTGCCATTTCCTTTAGAGTTCTTCAGAGAAAGCTTTTTTTCCTTCCCTGCCTCACACCCACATGAAAAACAGAAAACCTTGCTTCAAACTCTAGGTAAGACAAAGGATTCTCCTATTGTTCTACTCAGAGAGGTAACATTCAGAATTTCATGTTCGTTCCCTCTGTACTGCAAATTTGTACTTCTGTACTATTTAATGCACCAATGTCCTCAAAGGTATCTGAAGCTCTCCTTCCCTTCTGCCCTTAATGAGAGTAGAAGGCACAACAATATCTTAAAAAAGCTGAGCACTTCTCTGGATCAGATTTTATCTGCCTGCAATTAGAACGTGAGTGTAGTCTCTTCATTTTAGTTTGCTGTAAAATTGTAAAGGTAAAACTTAGACTCAGTCAACCAATGAGGCTTTGCAGATTCCAATCATGCTCATAAAATAGAAGTATCACTATCAAGATCATTTGGTTTTATGTCAGCTTTATAATCATAGTATTCCCTCATGGTTTAATTTCCTCTGTACCTATAGCTATCAATCTGAATACACACCACTGCCCATTAATGATACATTTACAGTTTATACCACAAGTTTTATAGTACAGGAAAATTAATACAAGCCACCTCAAGCATCTAACAGAAAAACAACCACAAAAAATAATGATCATAAACTCACATTTCTCTCTGATCCATTAGTAAAGAGAAATATTCTATAATCTGTTGTCGCTTTTAAGTACAGGTTTACAATCCTATGACAAAAGGCACCACAAGTGTGATGGGATCAGTAAACTAAAATGGAATAAATCCATGTTATCTGGGTAGTGACTTACATCTAATCATGAATTTAGGGGATCAGTCTTAACTAACATTATATATACTGTTTTTAAAAATATGTGTCTTTTTGATTCTCCAAGAGAACTGCTCACTTTGAAGACATATGTCTTAAAGTGTGGACAGTACATGCATGCCTCACATAAGCATACATAAAAACACCTGTTGTGAAAGGCACATACAATGAGGTTTCAAAACTTCACTGTCATTGTCATTCCATACACTCTCCCTTCCTAGGTAGGGACAATTAATAAAAGGTGCCGTTATACAACACTACAGGGAAAAACAAGACTTTAATGAGAGGCTGAGTCATTGTGTTGGTGTAGAAAACAACTCTGGCAGACAACCCTGTAGCTCTAACAGATTGATGCTTTTAAAGTAAGTCTTTAAATTTACAACAATCATCCATGATAGACCCTCAGGTAACATCTGTTCTTAGCCAGACTTCTTCCCTGTCCTCCTTACCTAGTTTAACTTCCTTAAGCATTTACTGGGACTTAATTTCCATTTACAGATATCTCTTTGAATTACTGGCTTTAAAAATGTAAATGACAATGGTGTTTCAAAGGAGACTCTATAGTATATTCTACAGTGAGGATTACAGATATTTTACACCGCCTTGTCCTTTTCTCACAGGTATTTCCTCTATTTCCTTTTTAGTATTCTTTTGTTATGCAGATATTCTGAAATGAAGACAATATTTTTTTTAAAAAACAAAGGTACATACAGAATCACAGAATCACAGAATAGTTAGGGTTGGAAAGGACCTTAAGATCATCTAGTTCCAACCCCCCTGCCATGGGC
>JAOEHY010000260.1:0-38604 GCA_025447955.1 Psilopsiagon aurifrons | reverse complement strand
GGCCCACAACATGGGGGAGGCGGGAGGGCCGCGGAGCACGGGCCGCGGGGGGGAGGCTCGGGCCGCGGGACGGCGCTCACCCGTTTTTGAGGTCGACCTCGAGCAGGCGGCCATAGCCGCTGAAAAAGCGCTGGATGTCCTTTTCCCGGACGTGGTAGCTCAAGCGGCCGATGTAGACGCGCGGCATGTCCGCGGCGGAGGGGAAAAGCGAAAGAAGGGGAGAAAAGAGAGGAAGGAAGGGAAAGAGACAGAGAGAAGCGGTGAGAGGGGCGCGGCGCTCGGCCCCGCACACGACCCCACCGGCGTCCCACTCCGCACCACAATGACGCGCCAGCCGCCCGCCGGAGCTTTTATAGCGAGAGGCGGAACGGCGGAGTGACGTCAGGGAGAAAGGCAGCGCTGTGCTTACGTCATCACGCTCTCTCGAGCCGGGAGGGGGGGCAGGGAAGAGGGCCGCGCGCTCTAGCGGGGCGCTTTCCTCACCGCGCATGCGCGGGGCTGGAGATTGCGCTGCTCCGCGCATGCGCCATGGAGCTGAGGCGGTGCTGTGTCCCGGGCTCGCGGCGGTGTCCCCGCGCGGTAACGCGCTGAGGCCGCGGGTTCGCTGCGCCCCGCGTTGCGTTCCTGTTTTACCGTGTGTGCCGTGCGGTGCGGGTGTGGTACAGTGTGAGTGTAGGGCCGTGTGTGCTACCGGTCTAGGCCTCCAGCGTAAGGACCTGGAGCGAGGCCGGAGGAGGCCGCGGAGATGCTGCGAGGGCTGAGCGGGTGGAGCCGGGCTGAGAGAACGGGGCTGGGGCAGCCTGGAGAAGAGAAGGCTCCTGAAGGGGAGACCTGAGAGCAGCTCCAGTGCCTGAAGGGGCTGCAGGAAACCTGGAGAGGGGCTTTGGCCAAGGGATGGAGGGACAGGACAGGGGAATGGCTTTAACTGCCAGAGGGGAGACTGAGATTGATATAAGGAAAGTGCCTGGAAAGCATAAGGTTAAACCACTTTTAACTTAGGTCTAAGAGAATAAGGTTTGTATTCTGTCTGTGGCGTGATAACAATTCAGGAGGCTTACTAACAAGAGTGAATTATTTCTTTTTATCTTTAGAAATGAGTGAGTTATTTCTTACCATCCTTCTAATTTATCAGTTAGTTTGGAGACAGTGACTCCCGAACGTCTGCTAGCTTAGGATACTCCTTGTCTGCCCATCCTGTCCTGCTTGCAATACGTTTTGTACAAAGGCCACGCTGGTCTAAATCTTTGCCAGCTCTCAGAAACTTGCAGATACAGCTGGGTTCAGCTAATTGTTACTACTAGAGCATCCAGCTGTGCCAAAGGTGAAAAGTGCACCATGAGGAAGACTGCTTACTTCATCTTGAAGACCCCTGCCCACGACCATTGGAGGGCAGTTTACAAGCGTCAAAAGGGAGGAGACTTCTGATAATGAGTACCTAAACTAATTGTAATATCCCTATCACTCTTTCGGGAACCTGATGAATATGTATGTGTGTATGTAATAAATACCTGCTTGCTTAACCCCTCGGCGTGCAAGTTCGGAGGAGCGATCCCCTTTGCGCCTGGAGCCGTAATAAACATACCTGCTTTATAACTCTCCTTGAGTTGTACAGTCTGATTCCATGCTTCAAGATGAGTTCTTTGGCAGAAGTTCTTCCCTGTGAGGGTGCTGAGGCGCTGGCACAGGGTGCCCAGAGAAGCTGTGGCTGCCCCATCCCTGGCAGTGTTCAAGGCCAGGCTGGACATGGGCTTGGAGGAGCCTGCTGTAGTAGAAGGTATCCTTGCCTGTGGCAGCAATTGGAGATGGAGGACCTTTAGGGTCCTTTCCAGCCCAAGGCATCCCGTGGAGTCTGTGGTTTTTCCCAGCTGCATGAAAAGCAGCCCATGGTCACCTACTGCTCCAGTGCTGTGAGCATCAGTATCAGTAATGCTACTGCCAAAGACCCTACGACTGCCTTCAGATTAGCTCGGATGTTGCCCTGAGTTAATCTGTAACAAAGGAACCAATGAGTTTGCGTTAAAAAGTGAGGGAAATCTTGATTCTCACTTTTTTCTCATGTAATTAAAGTTTGATTCATATAGTATTAACAGACAATGAGTGACCTCTTTCTCTTCTGTTACAGTGGACATTGCTTGGAAGATTTCTTCAGTTCTGTGAGTGTTTTCTGTCTGCTTTAGAAAGGTTTATGCAGGTAAAGTCACTAATTTACAGCCCTGCTGTAGTCTTTTCATACAATATCACCTGGAGATGCTTGGGGTTAAATTTAACCATTACCCAGGCTGCAGTGGTCAGCAGCTGTGTGTAGAGAATTCAGAAGGCATTTTGTTAGTCTTGAACAGCCTGACACAGAGATATGTTGTACCTTGCCCTGAGCCTACTGAAGTAGAAGCTGTCCTGGATAAGCTGGGCTGTCTTTCACACTCATTGTCTTCAACGTTCAGCTGTTCTGTTTAGAGGACAAGCACCAGTGCTTTCTGAGGAACAGGTATGTGGGAACAGTATCATAGCTATTGCTGGAATGCAGTAGTATCTCTGGGCCTCTCCCATGGACAGCAATACCACTGCATTAAGTTTTGTATACACAGAAATAAAGGATGGATTTTCCTACCAAAGATTGCAGTATAGAAAACCCCATTTGTTTCAAGTCATTTGTGTCATCTTTGACATAACTGCAAGTTGCAATTCCTGACCATGAAGGTCTTCTCCCCACTACAGTTGTGTCCTGGTGTTTTGCACTCCTATTCTCATGAAGGGATAATGATTCACTGGCCTAAGTTTAAAAAACCTTAGATATGAACATTCATCTGAAATGTCTGTGCTGGCACCTATGGGGTAGGAGAGCTGCATGCTAAGACTTCCTGGAAGCAACCCAATTAGATAGTTCTCTCTAAAGCATCCTGTGCTTAGTTGAAGATAGTGCGTAAGCCTATCCTGAGGTTCAAGGATAAGAAGGAAAGCTAAGCCTGTTCTTAAGGGCTTCCCTGTAAGAGGATGCTCTTCAGGATCAGAGCCTTAAGTAACTGCCTTTCCAGAAAGATCTTCAGTGCTTTCCTCATGGCCCATAAAAGGTGCTCTCTCGTAGGTGGTAACACTCATTTCAGCGTCTCTGCATCTTAGTAGAAGAATTTCTTTCCCCCTTCCAACAGGGAAAGAATAAATTCTTAACAGCAGAAGCACTGTTTGTGTATCCTCTGAGCTCTGAGACCTCAGCTGGTATTTATATCCCTGCCTTTTCTGGGGAGAATATCCCCACATGAAGCCCTAGAAATGGAGGAAAACCAGTCTGGTCAGGGCCATATGGAGCACAGGCAGTCCCTGCACTTTCTGCCCTGTTTTTCTGCATGCAAAGAACTGAGCTGTGACTTCCCCATCCTGAGTGCTGGGATGTCAGGCAGCAGCAAACATGAGCAAACGAGTGAGCCAGTTCTGTAATGAGACAATCAGATAAACCCACTCCCAAAAGCAACACTGGGTTGGGAAAAGTCCCAAAATGGGAGCCTGCTTTATATGATGGCCCTCTCTGAGAGGACACCTCAAAGCTCTTGGCAGGTGGCAACAGACTTGGGGGGCTTGTTGGCTGGGCTAGGACCAGCCTGATGCCTAGAAGGATAACGACAAAACCTCTCCCTATTCCAAAGCATTTTAGGGACCTATCTGACCAGCCTTGGCTGTAGTTAGAATGGTTCAGCCCTGTGCTGTCTTATGTCTTACGATCTGTTGGTAATCCTGGAAGGCAAGAAGTGGCTGTATAACAGTGACATAGTGACCAGAGATGAACCTCACCTCTCACACAGTCCAGGCAGGCTGGTGGACATTGATCAAAGGAGATGCACATGAGATCCAATTACCTTCTTCATCCTTCTGGATCAGTTCCCTGATCCCAGTTCCTGACCTCTCTCTGTTTTGTCCTGTTATTTTGATGCCCTTGACATAATAATCCTATTTCTGATGTGCACAAGCACACATGCAGCTGCACATTCAACCTCTGAACCAACAGCCTTTCTCACACAGTGCTGTGAGTGCTCCTGAACCCTGGGAACCCAGGATACATGTCTCAAATGCATTAGTTTTATGCCCTTATCCACCAAATCAACTAGCACTGCAGAACTGGAAATTGCAGCTCTGTAGTTCAAACTTTTGCTGCTTTTTCCTGGGTACTTCAAACAAAGAGAGAAATGGGGAATGAGAACTATCGCAGTCATTTCATACCACTTCCATGGCAGAAGGTGGGAGGAGCATCATAAGAAGAAATTACAATTCATCTTTTTTCCTCCTAAGGGCGAAAGGCTCTGATCTTCCCAGACAAAGGTTTGAAGTCTGTAATTAATCACAGTGTGTGAGATGTGCAGCAGAGCTCCGCTAACCTTTCATGGGCCTTTTATTGGTAGTCCAAGAAAAAGTGTCACCTGTAATTGTGTGTCTTGTTGAGGGCTAATACTTGGGCAGTGATTATTACTTATAATCTGTTGGCAGAGGAGCCCTTGGTGTGAACTTGGTGTTCTTTCTCCAGCCCTGCCAGCAGCAGCTATGGCCATATGCGAGTCTCATGAAAACAGCATAAAACATGCATATCCTGAATTTATTATGCACCAGCTGTTCGTGGCAGGACTGGTGCGTCTCAGGATGCTGCTGTCAAGTGTCTGACTTTGTTACACTTCCCTCTCCCATCACCTCGTCCTCATCACATCTGTCTTGATAGAGAACCCAGTTCTGAACTGGGGTGCTGCTCAAGAGGAAAAATGGGCAGGCTGGTAGGTTTTCTCACCTTTTCCATAGCTCCTTTGGGTAAATCCCATAGGCCCTGAGGCTGAAGGGCAAATCTGGATGCACATGCAGAACACAGGCAAATTCAGTTCAAGTCTTTGGCATCTGGAAACTGTGACCCTCGGTTGTTTCGCTGCAGGCAGACCTGCATCTTCATTTTGGCTGTGGGGAACAGAGGCTTAGGAAGACCAGGGGCTGGGAGGTCTCCCTGAGGCTGTCCGCAGGCCCTACCTGCAAGGATCCCTTCTTCTCACACATGGCTCCTGCTCCCCAAAATTCAGGGGCAAGGAGTGTTGCAGGGGATTAAGTTCTCTTCCATAGGATGGGGGAGGAAGGCAAACTGTCAAGTGCTGTTGCAGAGACAGGCCTCTGCAAGTCAGCATGCTCTAAATAGATGATTTCCTATGGATTTTTAGTCCTCCAGCTGCACAAACCTGTTAGAACTCGAGAGCTGCTGTCATCCAGTCACAGCACAAACTGAAACCCACCTCTAAAGTGAGCCAAGGCGCGGGAGATGTTAACAGGAGCTATTTTTCAAGCAGCTCATTCTTCTGCTGCTCCTCAGCAGCTCCTTTGTTCGCTGGATCAGCCTCGCCACGGACTCCTGAGCATCATTCCAGGCTTTGGACCAAAATGGGGCCTTCTGACACGTGTATAGACCTGCTGAACTGACTGTGACTGTTTCTGGGCATTAATGACTAGGATGTGACTTTCTCCTGCTGCTTTTATAGCAATATGTGAGCAAATGTCCTTATAAGCCCTGTGGCTCCCCTCTGGGCATGATCTTTGAGCACTGAGGTCAGGACAACAGTCACGCACAGATGCACATGGGTTTAAGTGGCTTTCATGATGTACATGCTGTAGAATAAGGGCGGAGTTTTGGCTGGGGTAGAGTTATATTTACTCACAGTAGCTGGTATCGGGCCATGTCCGGACCAAAGAGATACTTCATACCATTGGGCATCATGCTCAGCATATGAACTGTGAGGAGAAAAAGGAAGGGGGACATGTTTGGAGTGATGGCATTTGTCTTCCCAAGTCACCATTACACACGATGGAGCCCTGCTCTCCTGGACATGGCTGAACACCTGCCTGTGGTGGGAAGTGGGGAATGAATTCCTGGATTTGCTTTGCTCGTGTGTGGAGCTTTTGCTTTACCTTTTAAACTGTCTTTATCTCAACCCAGGAGTTCTCTCACTTTTACCTTTCTGAATCTCTTCCCATCTCACTGTGGGGAGAGTGCGCAAGCAGCTGTGTGGGGCTTAGTTGCCAGCTGGGGTTAAACCATGACACCCAATGTGGTGGCTGGAAGTGGTTTTGACCCCCAACACGGGGCTGGAAGGGTTCACAATACTGACAGATTTGATTGGAATATGCTAGACCAAATTTATAGCTGTCATTGCTATTTAGCTATTAATTGTCAGGCTCCTGTGCTTGCCATGGGGCTTGCTTGACTGGCTGTATCTAAGAGTCTAGTGCTTGTTAGTGGCTGCTTTTTGCTTCCAGTGCTTGTTGTCCTGCTCTATTGCTTATCATCCAACTCTGCTGTGCCTGGGAACGCTTCGATAAGAGCAGTGGCCACGTGCCTGGGCTGGTAGATGCTCAGGGCATTGCTGCTGTTTGTGTGATGCTGCACTGCACAGGCTGAAACTCCAGCGTGAACCAGAGGCGAAGGGGCTGTGACCTGTGGGTGAGTCCACACGGGAGCAGAGCACCCTGAAGCATCTGTGGCGGTGGATAAGTCCACACCAGAGCAGGTATAACCCTTCTGGTTCTCTGCCCATCCCATCAGGGGGCAGTGCGGCAGCGTGGTGCTTAGCTGCTGGTTCAGGTTAAACCACAACACATCACAAAATGCATGAGAAAAACTTGGGCTGAATTTACACTAAGAAACCTTTGATCCGGGATGTCTCCAAGCCTGAATCCCAACCTATGCTGCCTTATAAGCATGTAAAAAATGAGCGATGCTTTTTTATATCCTCCCACCCGCTCTTCTGGAATGTAAACCATGTAGGGTCTGTTTCTCTTTCCTGCCAGCCCTCCTTCCTGCCCATCCCTGCGATTCTCCGCCACAATATCGAGCGATTGTACCGACTGCCCAGCAGAGGGGTGTAGAATCCCAGAATCCCAGCCGGGTTTGGGCTGGAAGGGACCGCAAAGCTCCTCCAGTTCCGACCCCTGCCACAAGCAGGAACTCCTTCCACTCGAGCGGGTTGCTCCAAGCCCCTGTGTCCAACCTGGCCTTGAGCACTGCAGGGATGGGGCAGCCACAGCTTCTCTGGGCACCCTGTGCCAGCGCCTCAGCACCCTCCTAATAATGGAAGTATTTCCTCCTAATATCTAGTCTAAATCTCCCCACTGTCAGTTTAAAGCCATTCTCCTTTGCCCTATCACTACATGCCCTCATAGAAAGCCCCTCTCCAGCTTTCTTCTTGGCCCCTTTAGGCACTGGAAGCTGCTCTAAGGTCTTCCTGGATCCTTCTCTTCCCCTGAAGAAGAAGAAATTGGCAGAAAACCAATATACAGACAGCAAACCTGCTCCCATTTCCCCTGTTTTTCCCATCCTGCTCACTGGCAGGCAGCTCCTGCCCTCATCTCAGCATGTGAGCCATGGCAGCCCAAAGGCAGGGGACCACTGGAGTCACAGGACCCTGGGGCACTCATCCACAGAGTCACTGTGCTGGAGCCTGCCCTGCTACCCCCAGGCAGCCATGGAGCCGGTGTGGGTATGTCAGGGGAGGAGGGAAGGCAGGGTGATGGAGACGAGAAGGAGCCACCCAGGAGCCTGTGGTGCTGTGCCCCATACCACTGTCCTGCCCTGGGCAGAGCACTGGTGACGTGCCTTGCCCATCACTCTGGCTGTCCATTGTCCCCACTTGTGACTGGAGCATGCCGTGACCTGCTCATGAGCAGTAGTGATGCTTTGCCTCCTCTTGCATGCTCTCCTTTCTACCTTTGCATCCATGGCTGCTCAGACAGCTGCCTGTGATGTGTGTTTTCCTAATGAGACACTTTGGGGCCTTCAGATTACATCCAAATTTCCTTCTCTCCATCTGCTTTCCAGCCTCTGTCCATCTGCTCTCAGTTCATGTCAGGCCTGGCTGGAGTTTATCACCGTGGGATGACTCTTCAGAGGAGGTGCACAGCACAAGGAGCCCTCTGGGACACCCTGATAAGGGCTCACAGCCCATCCCCAGTGCTGCTGATGCCTTCTGCCAGACCCGTGGGCAGGATCTGCCTGCACCCAGCCCTGCTTGTCCCTGCAGGCAGTGTCTGTGGCCCCATCCTTGAGATGCGCTGCAGTGTCCGGCATGGAGGGATCTCAGGGTAGGAGGTGGGAAGAGCCTGGCGTAGGCACAGGTTTGCAGATGGGGCTCCAGAACCTCTGCTCTGAGAATGGTGATGTGAGTCCCTTTGTGTGCCACCCTGAGGGGATTTTATCCCCATCTCCTGCTGTAGTCCTTCCCCCTGGCGTTCAGCACTCTTTATTCTGAATATAAAGCAGGAATTCTCTGGGCTCCCGGAGCTGAATGAGTGGAGGGACTTGGCAGCCCCGTGCAAGTGTTGACTCATTAATCTGACATCACAGAAAATGCTCTGCATTAAGGAGATTAATCACAGCTTTAAAAAAACCCAAACCCAAACCTCTTTAACTTCCACGAATCCTCCCCATGAATCCCTCTCTGTGCTGCCCACGGTACTTGGCCTCCTCGGCTCAAACTGCAGCTTATTTAGCATTAAAAATCACACTCCCAACAGTATTAATAAAACCTAACCCCTTTTGGGCCGGACGTTCAAAGAGATGGTCTCCCTAAGAGAAGCAACCTGTCAGAGCTCCTTCCAAACCACAGGGAAGGAGCAGGATTTGCGACGGGGGAGCATGAATACAAATGTTTCTGGAAGGAAGCGGAGGTTTAAAGCTTGGCAGCACAATGCCTGACCTGCTGTCATGGAACTGGTGGCACGTGGAGGTTGTGCACGTGTCCTTCGCTCTGCCTGCTTGATGGGAGCCTCTCCTTGGGATGCCAGCAAGGATTTCAGCTGGAGCACCACGATGAAGCCAAGCAGCAGAGTGGGACCCTGGAGCAGTGTGGGGGAGCCCCAGCTCCAGGAGATCTGTTCCCCAACTCCATTCCCCAGCGTTGTTGGGGAAGAGCAGGCAGGGAATGAGGTGATTCCACCCTGCCAGGACAGAGCTGGTGGGCAAACAGAGGCATCCTGGCACTCAGAAGCAGGGCTGGGCTCTGCAGTGGCTTTTAGGCAATGGCCCTTTATTGCCCAGGGGGAGGAAAAGTAATTCATTCACTCTGGTAAGACTTCAGAGCATTCCTGTTGAGTGAAGAGACCAGCAGCCAGTGCTCATTTGCTTATCCTGAAAGCCAAACATCTAATGAGTGATAGAAGACTTTCACACATGCTGCAAGGATAAACATTATCAAATAATTTATTCTTAGATCTCTATACATGAGCAGAAATAGAGATTTATTCTCAGCAGTGCAAACTGCTTTCCATGAAGGTTATATCTTTGGGCTCTGAATTAAGATGTCTTGAGTTTATTTTTCTCTGCCACAGCTTTACGTGCTCAGACTTCAGAATTAACCTGGTAAATCCAGCAAAACATCTCTAGGCTACGCCGTGTGCTTTGGTGAAGGCAACTGCTTGCGCAGTTGGGCACTCTCTTGTGCTGTGCTTACAGCCTGGGATGGAAGATGCGACTGAAATGAGAACATTTTGGTGCCTTTTAGGCGTCACAGAGGAGGAGATCAGCACGTTTGTGGATGTTTCAAGGTAACCTCTGTAAGAAGAGCTCATTCATTTGCCTCTCCCAGAGTTTATGGAGTTGATGGGGTTTGGTTTCCTGCCATTTTGAAGCATGCCAGCTTTTCAGAGCAGAAAACAGAAAAGATTTGAATTCATGACTTAATTTTACCCTTTCCCCACAACTTACTGGCTGGCTGACAAGCCTATTTATAAGATCGGTTTAGTTTCCACTGAGCACAATCCTAGGTAGAAGATTGCTTGTGAATCATCTAATAAGCTAAAGCTTCTTTGTTGCTTTGGGTTTGGTTTTTTACAGTAGAACCAAAAATGTACCCATTGCTTCAGAAAAAATAAACCCAGGGTTCTCAACCATGCTTGCAGCATTTGCCACATGGTCTGAAGGCACTGGAGCTGGCCACATTCCTGGCATCTTGGGGGTGCCTGGGTACCGCGGGCAGAGCTTGCCCAGGCTCCACAGGGCCATGGGCAGCAGATCTGTGGGTTTCAGCTGGAAGCATGTGTGGAGCTGAGATGCTCCATGGGATGGCAGAGAGGACCTTGAAAAGCTCTTGCTACCACTGTGGTGACCGTCTGGAAGCTTCTTGTAAGGCCTGTTTCCACCTCTGCTTACTAGTGCTTGGGAATGAAGCCTTCAGCAGCCAGTTAGAGATTCAGGTGCAACTTGGCCAGCTGAATCTGAGCTTTCAAGTCCCTACAGCAAGTCCAGCCTCCCAGGATGCTCTTGAAGTCGCCATGGGCCAGACCCTGGTTTATCATCCCTGTGTGAACCATGCTGGATACAGCCAGGGAGATACAGGGATGTAAGGAGAAAAGGAGAGCGCACAGGGTGAGAAGTGATGGCATTAGAGCTGAAGGTGCATTAAGCTCTCTGTAGGGCTTGTGGGAAAGCAAAGCTGATTTTGTTTAGGCAATACAGGCACTGGAGTGCAGCGGATGCATTTCAGCCCTGTGCTCCCATGCCTGGACAGGGAGAGCTGTGGGAGAGCAAGTCAGAAACTGGCCTGGGCCCCATGGATCATGCGCATTCCCTGGGACAGATATCCCTGAGGTGTACATAAGGGTAAAGTTCAGCCCAGAGGGTGACACTTTGTGAGCAGAATGCTTCACTCGGCAATATGAAAAAGCAATCAGCCTGTCTTGATTGTGATTACCAGTGACCTTCCCTGGCAGCTCCCCTGCTCTTGTTTATGAATCTGGAGACATCAGCACCTTCTAATAATGCTGGGCTTGCTGAGAGGAGATGGAAAAGAGATTGTTTGACGCTGCCCCATTTGCAAGCATTTAGCCTCCTCCCCTGCATCCTCCTGCAGGCACAAGGGAACTGGGCCAGCAGTGACTGAAGTGCCTGCTGCTCCTGTCCATTGAGCTTCCTCCTGCAGCAGCAGGACTGGACCACTTTGAGATAGACACTGGTGCAAAAGAATTCACACCAGCAGATCCTGTCAGCACTCCCTCCTGCTGGAAGACCAGGCATAGGCTGGGACTTTGTAGACCACAGTGCTACACAACCATGGTAAACCCCAGGTTTGCTGTGCAAGCTATGTAGGAGAGTAGGAAAAACCTGACAGTCAGCTGGTGCTGGCCCCAGAACACCTCAAAGCCTTTGCTGGGGTAGCAGCACATGTTAGAGAAGCATGTTTCCTGCAAGTACAAAGAAAGCAAGACAGGTAACAGCCAGAAGAGGTGATGGTCCTGTAATAGGGTAATAAATACTTTCCCCTCATCCGGGAAAAGTTATAAAACTTGATGCATTTCTGCCTGCGGTGTGTTTTAGGAGCCTTTGATGGCATATCTCCATGAGTGGAGTTTGCACTTGCTCTGAAGATTGAAAAGAGCATCCTGACTCATTAAGACTAGGGCGAAGCCGGTAGGCCTTATTGGTAAAACAAGCATTGCGAAAGGAGAGAGAGCTGTACTTGGTGGCAGAGAGGATAAAGTGATATGTGGTGGGATGGGATCAGCCAAGAATGCCCTCCTGCTCTCACCCCAGACACAGCCAACCCCCCTCCAGCACCTACCTGTTCTCTGATTCCTGTGGAGTTGGCACAAATGATCAAAGCAGACAGTCAAACCTCCTTATTCTTCCCCACAGACTATGGGTGGCAGAGATTTTGATCACTTCCAAGGGAAGAGGCAATTAGCAACTAACTGAATTAAGTGGAAGGTGCAGCGTTTGAGCTGACTTTCTGCCTCTTCTGTGGCTGTCGTGAAGATTACTCATACCAATGAAATAATTGTTTCCATAGCAACTAATGTACTTCATTGGGGAAGAACCGGAGACACAAATAACAAAGACAAAGGCCAAGTCTATAATGCAAAGAGGCGTTTGCAAACAGAACAAATCACAGCACAGTGCCTTGTGATGGCTTCGCTGTGTGCTGCCTCCGACACTGCATGGGATGGAGTAAGGGGAATTCCACAAGCAGAGGAAGGTGGGGAGAAAACTGGGCAGGGCAAGAGACTGTATGACCTGGCACAAGGGCCATAATCTCTCCCAGTGAGTTTAGGTGGCTGTTGCTGCAGGATGTCTTGCTCAGAAAGCTCCCCTTAAAAGCATGGTGATTTTAAAGCTAGCCCTGTATGTGCAGAACCAGCAAAGCAGGGATTAAATCTTCCTTTCGCCTCTGCTATGGGACCATAGAATCATATATTAGTTAGGGTTGGAAGGGACCTTAAATTCATCCAGTTCCAACCCTCCTGCCATGGGCAGGGGCACCTCGCAGTAGACCATGTCCCCCGAGGCTCTGTCCAACCTGGCCTTGAACACCGCCAGCGATGGACCGGACCATTTACCACTTCTCTGAGTAACCTTTTCCAGCACCTCACCACCCTCATAGTAAAGAGCTTCTTCCTTATATCTAACCTGAACTTCCCCTGACTTTACCCAGGTGAATGATCCACAAGGGTTTTGTCTTATTCTGGCTGCAAATCCTGTTTTTATAGCTCTGAAATTCAGTGTTGCCATACACAAGAGCAAACGGCCTCCACCTGCCGGCACCACCCTTCCTGTTGTTCCCTAAATTATAGGGACTGTGGAGGAATGTGCCCATGAGCAGCGTGGCCCCAACCTACAGCACCCTTGGCCATTACTGCAGGACCAAAATAGTCTTTATACCTATCCAGCCTTGTGGAGTCCATTAACTACAAAGGTCTGAAGAACAGGTTGAACAAGTAGCCACAAAGGCTGGCCTAGATTTATTCTGTCAGTTCAGAGGGGGGATGCTCTGACCTCTAAGGTGTCCACACTCCCATAACCTGTTATGCAGCCACCGCTCAAGAAGTCCTTCTTGTTTTCTGCACCACATTTTTGTCTTTGTCTTTGATCTGAGAGCAGAGTAAACGTGTCCAGGGAAGGGGATTTACCTGTGCAGCCATCCAGCACAAGGTCTTACTTAGCTGTCAACTTTCACTTGAAATGCACAAGCGCAAGGTCTGAGCTCAGCAGGAGCCTAGTTTGCTGTCATGGCTCGGTCCCAGCATCAGAGCATCCCCAAGGAAAGAGACAAAGCAAAGGAGAGCTGTGCAGGCATCTTTGCAGCTCCCTGGTCCAAAGCTCCCAGCATCACTCAGCATCTCCCTGCTAAAAACCTTCAGCTGAGGTCATGGGGCTCACTCAGACATCAGCTTGTGCCATATCATTTCTATTTTATTTGATTTCTTCATGTTGAGGGTCTCTCTGCCCCCAGTCCTCTCTGATAAGAGAAAGAAATGAACTATCGATTCACATGTGGCACTCATCACCCCAGGAGAAACCCCCCTGTCCTTTACTACAAGTGGCACTAATCAGCCTTAAATGTTGCGGTTGATGCCCCACCTGGGGCTGGTTTGGACCTGAGTGGGGTATTTAAGGGTGGGGGATGGCTTCCAGTAGAGTAGGTTATGGTTGTAGAGTGTGTGTTTTTGTGTCTTTTCCATGGCCTGATGCCCTGTGCTTGATTCAGGGGCCTCCTGGTGTAGGTTGTGCTTCAGGTTAGTCTTGTGGGTAAGGAAATGTTAATTTGATTCTTCATTTTTCCTCACTCTTATCTCCATAGAGGCTTCAGGAGTGTAGGATTTGGTCTTCTGCTTGGACCCTGAGATTTTCAATGTACTTTCCTATTCTGGTTTCACCACCTCCTTTCTCCCCCACTGATTATTCTATGGGCAAAAGGGTTTTTCCCTTTTCCTTGGCAAGTGCTTCAGGCTTGCTGCCTACCTCAGGTTTGGGCCTCTCAACTCACTTTGTGTGGACTGTTGTGTAGCCCTGGGCTTGGGTTCTCACCTGGCTTTCCATCCCTGGCGACCCTTTGCTCAGACAAGGACTGGACCTTTGCATACCCCATAGAGAACCTGTAGCATCCATCTCTGGGAAGCTCTGCTCTGGGCAGACCTTGTGTGGTCTCTCATCCTGCAGAGCACCCCAGCCATGGCCCAGACAAAGCGCAGGTGAAAGAAGTGTGATGTGCTCCAAGTGGAGACTGCACAAGGGTTGCAGCCCTTGGTTGAGAGTGATTTAGCAATGTGTTTCCCTGCCTGCCAGAGACAGCCCATGATTTTGACCTATAAGACTTCTCTGGGGTATTGTGGAGCTTCAGTTCACCAGGATGCACAAGGTGCTTGCAGTGCCTGAGGAGGAAGGTACTTGAAGAGCAGCCAATTAGCTCAATATAAGAAGTCTTAAATACTTCCCTTGTCATCCCCTCTTCTAGCTGGTGCTGGTCTTTGTGCTCAGGCATGCATTCAGGTTTCTATAGGCATTTGCTCCTATTTCTTTGCCAGTGTGATTACTTATAATTCCTGCTTAAATTCTTGTCACTTTCACAGTGTAATTAGGCAGAGGAGTGGCTTTTGTTCTGCCGTCAAAAAGCAATTAGCTGTGCTTTTTGCTTCGTAGTTGATTTTAATAAGGACTTTGTTTATGTACTGGAGGGGCTGCCCTGCCTGATGAGATGCAGGACCTGTGGAGGTGGTCCGGAGATGCTCCCTTTGCTCCCTATTGCATTCCCATTCTCTGCTCACTGTAACCTTTCACTTGCCCTCTGAGTTGAGGCAACTTGCTGAAGTTTCACCCAGGTATGGATTTGCTCACTTTCCCTTCTTTATGATGCCAGTATTTGACTCTAAGTATTCCCTGGCACCTTCCTATGGGGCCGAGGCATCCGCCTCCAGCAAGCCCTATCCCTTACTCCCATCTGTGGCCATGTGCCAGCTACCAGGCTTCTGTTCTAAGGTGTTTGTGCATGGGTTGCATTGTGCAGTTGGTGCCAACACAGCTGAGGATGGAGACCTCTGCAGGAACGCATGCTGGTAATAGGCAGCTCCCTAGGACTGAGAAGATATGCTATGAAATCCAATTGCTTCCAAAGCCACTTGTTATTCGGTAAGTGATAGCAACATCCACATGGTTGTAAAAGAAATGAGTACAGGCCGGGCACTTAAATCCATCACTCCAGGACATGTGTAGCTGCTCTGTCCTTTGCAGGTCAGGGGAAGCCAGGTCCCCTGTGTCCTGTAAAGAGGCAGATTCAAGTGGTGTATTCATTTCAAATGAGGAGTAGTAAAAGAGTCCCCATTCAGGGCTGTGATAGTGCAGCCAAGCTGATACACTGGGGACGAGAGCACCAACTCCATGCCGTGGGTGCCAGCAGCAAGGCACCATGGCAGAGCTATGCTGAGCGCCAGCCTGTTTCTTCTTTGCTGAGCTTCCAGAGAGGGCTGGAAGCAAAGGAGCGGGGCTGGCTACTCTGAGCAGCACAGCCAGGGTATTCTGATATTCAGAATCATAGAATGGTTTGGGTTGGAAAGGACCTTATGATCCCCCTACCATGCACAGGGCCCCCTGCTTCATTGTGCTTTATTTTGCTGGCTCTGCTCCCTGCAGGCAAAATCACAGCTTTCTGAGTGCAAGTTCAGGCTGTTCTTACCCTGTGCAGAAGAGATCTGTATCCCCCTTCTTCCTCCGCAGCCCTCATTTCTATCCTGTGACCTGCATCTCCCGCCCGTAGTTTCCATCCTTTATCCACTGCAGTCAGTTTGATTGCAGCATGGATCTGTGCACCCATGTAGTGTTTTGCAACAGTATCCCATAGTAGTTGGTGGAAAAAGAAAGAGAGTGCCCGCATCCTCCGTGGGAGCTGGCGAGGGTGCCTGAGGTGAGCCCCAGAGCGCCTCGGGCATCCCTGCACATGCCCAGCTCTGCCCACAGCTGATCTTGCTCCATCACAGGCATGGCTGATGGTGGGAGCCAGGTTTGGCTTTTCACAAGGCAGCTGGATGATGGGAGCTGCTTCGTGCACCAGCGTGGGTACATCTGTCCTGTTATAGCTGCCCTCCCTGGGTGGCTGCTGGGATTAACCGAGCACCTCCCCTTAAGGAGCGCTGTCAGCACCATTAGGCAGAACACAAAATACAAGACATGTGCCTGTATCGATTTGCTCACTGCACGAGCAGTGCTAAGCCGGGTGGCTTTGGGGCCGATTCTGTTGGAAGATGTGAGATAATGACATGTTTAATATCCTTTCAGGGGAGTTTGGCATGGGGCAGATGTCAGGATGGGGAGGGCAGACAGCCACTGCCAGCCCAGCACCCCACAGGGGCTGGTACAGCAGGGTGACAAGGTGCCAATGGTCACTCTTGCCGTGGGAATCTGGGGGTCTTGGCTGACATATGGCAGCCCCTCAGCATGCTGACCCCATAGAGCTGCAGCTGAGGCCGGGCAGGGATGTGTCCATGACAAACCACCTGAACCATCCTTGCTCTGGCTCTTTCTTCGCTTGAAGGCTGTCAGATAATGGACACAACTGTCAGTTCAATGTGAGGCTTGATGTTATGAGTTGCAGGTACTTTCCAATGAAGATTATTTGCATGTAATAACACAAGGATCTGTCTGTGGACCAGCTCTCCTGGAGAATAATGACATGTCTCGCTGTGCAGGGAGCCAGGACAAAAACCACTCCCTATTTGTAATCCCCTGGAAGCCACTAAATAGCACTCGAGCAGGGTGTAAGCGGGGCAGGGCTGTGTGCCAGACCTCTCCCTGCTGCAGAGGATGCTATCCTGGATGCATTATTCAACGAAAGGTGTCAGTCCAGCTTTTTGCACTCGCTGAAAGCAAAATCAGAGCCATTTGAAGCAGGCTTTTTGGAAACTGAAATGATTTCCATGTCGTATTTCTCCTCCAGTAATTCCAGCATTAAATTTTCTCAAATTCTGAGTCAGACGGCAGGAAAAAGGGTAAAAATGTAATTGGCTCAAAAATCATAGCATTTAGGGAGGGATCACAGTGTCAGGCTGCTTTTCTCTTTTCTGCCGTCTCAAAGCCTTAAGACGGGAGCTGTGGTTTCGTGTGGGGGTTTGCAAGGAGCCATAGAAATTTCCTGTTCCTTTATGTTTTAAAAGGCCAGTGCCTACCTGCTTTGCTGCCTGCAGTCGGTGTCTGGCCAGCAGAACACTGATGCTGCTGCAGGGGCCCTTCCTTCACCACTTAATGTATCTCCTCTAACGACTGTAAAAGCTGAGTCCTTATCATGATAACCAGCACCTGAATGTAAAATGAAGAGAAGCAAACCTGCCTGTTCCCTGATGCTGGTGAGAGAAGCACCAGCCATTGGTGCAAGGGTTTCCCCTCCTGGGGCTTTTGCATCCTGCTGTTCTCTCGCTCCTCTGGGTGCTGGCTATGGTGGGATGGGGATGTGGCAGAGAGGTGCTGCCTCCTGCTAGGGCCATTTCAACCCCCCTGCCCTTTATCTGCCAGGGGAGCTGGCTCCTATAGCTCAGCATCTTCTCGTGGCAACTCCTGACCATCTGCCTGCTCCCTTGTGCTGCATCCCCCTCATACAGGAGCAAACTGAACCTGTGCCTTCACTCCTGCAGCAAACCAGTTCTTATGATGAGACAGCACATACCCACAGCCTGGAGCTTGCAAAGGATCAAACCTGCCTCTTTGAGTGAAGGCACTGCAGAAATTGACACTCTCTTTCCCAGAGCTGGTTTGCTGAATGTACCATCAGCTTTGGGAGCTTGTATAGGGCAGTATCTCGATCCATGTGTGCTGCAATAGTGGTGCAGGTGTGCTATTTAGAAGGCATAATACCATTTGAGCAACTCCAGCACTTGTGGATGAAACCCCATCTGGTTTGACTCAAATGATAAGTCATGTTGAAGTGGTTTTTGGGGGTGGGTTTTTATTTTCTGTTAAAAATGAAAAGGAGAATGATGTGATTAGAAATGTCAGGCTTTGTGTGGTGGGGGCGGGATGCCTCTGATTTCTCAGCTGGAGTAAAACTGTGTTATTGAGACGCTCTAAGGCAGACAAGCTGAAAATATGGGGTAGTTTAAAAAGCACGCAAGAGGTTTACAATCTGTCACATGCGTCTAATTGGCTTTATTATATGTGCAAGCTGATAGCCTCCAAATATGTGCTGGATCGTTCATCCCCTGCTGCTGCACAGAGCTCATTGCCTCCTGTGGCTGCTGCTGGCCAGCTCTACTGCACCTCTGCCCCAGCCACCTCTTCTCACCATTCCCCCTTGGAGGTGGAGAACCCTTCTCGCTGGTGTTCATCGTACTGCGCTAAGACTGGAAGACCCCTCGAGTGCTGTGCGGAGAGAGGAGCGGTTCTTCTGGGAGAACCATGATATGAGGCTGAATTAATGAATGATCACAGAAGTGAAGTCATCGGCTGCAGACTGCTGGATGTGCCACTGCACCGGGGGGAGGATCATCTGCGGGTGGCAGAGAGCACCTCTGGGGCAGCAACACGCAGTGCAACCCCCTCTGTGGCTGTAACCTCCTTTGCCCACCCACATTTGCACCCCACAACTGCATAAGGCAAAGTGCAGCCCCCTCCCGTCTGACCTCTCAGGGGGTCCAAATGATCTGAGGCAGCTCAGCTCGCTCAAGAGCCCGTTGTCCTCCAGGACACTTCTCTGGAGCTGTTTCACTGAAATCAGACTTCTTATATGAATTGTCAATGCCAGTGACTCCTGGGTTTGAAAAGAGAAGTTCTTACAAAATCCTCCCTTTAAAACACCTCTTTATTCCGAGCATGTGTTTCCTATTGTGAAAGAGATAATGCGATGTTTTGAAGGATCGGAAGGAAATGTCCTGACTTTGTTGAAATAGAAAACTTCCAAAATGGGGTTTGGTTTGAAAATATGAATGTGATTCTTATTCTTTTACCTTGGGGTTTTGAAAAGAGTAAAGGAAACATCATCATGGTTTGGATGGGAAGACAGAAGTGTTTTCCCTTCTGCGAGAGAAATAAATGAAACCAGCTGAGCCTCAGTGCCAGCTTTCTTGTGACCCACAGTCATGGGCAGCATTGAAGTGCAGCAGATCCTGGGGTGAAGTGTGAGGAGTTAATGCTGCCATTGAAGGAACAGAAGAGTTCCCTGTCACACGGATCCTCCCTCCAAAGGTCTCCATGCTGGGAGGTTCAAGATGAAGACTCAGGCCAGCCTCTCGCAGAGGTGAAATGGATGTGGGAAGCATCTCTGGGCTTCCCCTGAGAGGTGAGGTTCGTGTCACAAGTGCTCCAGAGTGAAGCAAAGACCCTGTGTGTGCGGTGCTCTGCGTGGAGCCCTTCTGCTCCTGTGTACCCAGGGCTTGTGCAGGGCATGGCCTCACTGCTTTCCCCTGTGGCCGCTCGCCCCCATCAGAGTGAGACCTGCAGCCCTGCCCAGAGCTTGGCTCACTGTGATGAGGGGCTGTGATTAAACAGCCCTTTACACTGGTTCCTTCTGGGGCCCCTCATCCCGCAGGCTGGCAAAGAGCAAAACGTTCCCCACTTACCACGCTAGGAAGGCTGACATGAGCCCAGAGCGCCAAAGGCAGCATCCCTGGGAAAAGAGCCCTCTTTTATTAGCTGGGGACAAGATGTGCATGTCCTGAGAGCCCAAACAGCACTCGTGGTGCTCAGGGTTGCGCTTGTTCCACATCTGCACCCCAGGAGAGTGCGGCTGTCCTGAGCCATCCCGACCCACAGCACAGTGCAAGAGGGGTGCCCAGGGCAGGGACCGTGCTGGGCCCTTCTCTGTGCTTGGTGGAAGCCTGGCAGGCTTTGAAGCTGTACGAGCATCAACCCGCTGGCAGTGCTCCCGGGTGAGATGGGGACATGGTTGTCGGAGCCTGGCAGTGTCGCTGATGGAGAGACGTTGTTTGAGCGAGCAAAGCTTCCAGAGCAGCTTCCTCCCAGACTCCCTCCTTTTCTGCTTTGAAGGTGCTGCAGAGATTCCTGTGCTTTCAGAAACCATCTTGGCTGGGAGCTAACTTGAGGTCAGGCTGAGCAAATCTGCTGGAAGTGCCTTGGCAGGTCTCTTATCTGCCTGGTGCTAATCCCTCCAGACTGGGAGAGAGGGGAAACCAAGCAAACCTCACATCTTAATGACCAGGATTTGCTTATCGTGTTTCCTCCTTTCCAGGGCTTTCTGATGTCTTTCCCCCTCACCTGTCAGGAAAGATAGCAGTAAAGCGGTGCTGAAGTGGGCAGAGCAGGGTGAGAGTGGCTCATGCTGAGTCAGAAAGGAAGAAACAAAATCAAGTGGACAAAACCTGATGTGAGGCTCAAGGCGTCTCCTTCCTCCTGTCTCACCTTGGGCGAGTCACTTCTGCCTCAGGTTCCCCCCTGGGATGGGCTCACGCTGGGTGCTTTTGTCTGCAGGTTGAAGCAGGGGCTGGAGGGCAGCGCTGCCCAAGGGGATCCATGCTGGGCTGACGGGGGCTGAGTGTGGAGCACAGAGCAAACCCTGCGCCCATCACACCCATCCTGGGCAGGAGAGGGCTCATGGATGCCCTTTGTTTGTCCAGAGGTGATTTTTCCCAGCGCAGCGTTAGCAGCTCTCTGCCTGGTAATGCATCTGCGGTGAAAATCGCCTGCCCGACACGCAGGCAGGGGGCACAGGGATGCACTGGAGAGCAGCCTGGGGCCGTGGAAACGGAGCTGCCTTTAACCCTGCTGCCTTCTGCAGAAGGGCCCTTTCAAACGGCAGCACCAGCTCTTCTATGCTGCATCCATCAGCCTCAGCCCCATGTGCAGACAAACCCCCTTCTCTCCAGGGAGGAGGAAGCTGTGGGCTTCTCTCCCCCACGGGGTGAGCCTGCCACTGGTCTTGCTGTGAGGAAGAGCACTTAGAGGAGCTCCCCAATGTCCAAACCCCACTTTGGTTTCTGGCTATGGAGAGCCCAGTAATGTGATGCTGGCACTGGCCATCATTGGGTGCTCCAGAGGAAGCTGTGGGCATCCCACATTAGCTGATGGGGGGGAAAAATCTGCATCAAGCTTTAGGTGCCCTCTTGAGCTATGAGCATCACAGGAATTAGTTACAAGAGGCCAAGCAAAAACACCATTGCCAAGAAAAGCAGAGGGAGTAAGAACAGCACTTTGCTTTTAAGGGCAATTAATACTTTCAGGTACTTTAATGAATGCCACCTCATTAATCCCACTCTTAATGAGCAATTATCTTCACTGTGATTTTGTGCACTGCCTGCAACGCTGCAAAATCTACCCCGTTTCACTGCAAAATGAACATCCCAGTCTTCCAGGGGTTGGCTCGGTTCCTGGGTCAGGACGCAATTCAACCAAAACAGGCAGAGCAGTCCTTTCTTCCCTGGCCTGCTTAGAGCAGAGGTGTTAGAATTGGCTGGCAGTCATGATGCCGTCCTCTTTATTATCTGGCCACTACCTCGGTGAGAGAGGAAGAAATCAGGTGTAGGGAATCTGCACCATGACCTTGCAGATGGGTTTGTTCAGAGGAGATGGAGAAAGACCCACGTTTGTCCCAGCACCACTGCAAAGGGTGCGCAGCCTCTTGCTGTGCCTTGCTTTCCCTGTGTGTAAAACACTGCTGTGTTGCTGCTTTGTTGTTGATGTACATCACCATTGTGCTCAGGGATGACAGGCAAGCAGATCTCATTTGCACATAATGTTCAAAGCTCCTGTATTAGCAGAAGTGAGATCAAAACCGGCCAAAGGTCCCTGGTTTTCTCATCAGTATTCCTGTTAATGACTGCAGTTAACCCCCTTTGCCCTCACTTGAGATGGATCTGGCTTTTTAGGTGCTCTTTTATAGACCTTAATTACCTATGCGTTTCCTCTTCTCCTGGCCTGGAGGTCTGGCACGTCTGAGCAGCCTTGCCGTTGTTTGTCTCCACTTCCATTCACACCGTCTTTGCCGTGTCAGCCAGAGCATCAGTCAACCCATTCCCTGCTGAGGGCCAGGGCTGCTCCCCCAGACCCCCTGCACTGCAGAGCAGCTCCCCAGGGCTCAGCTCTGCTTCAGCCCCGCGGTCCCTGCACTGCAGCGCAGAGGGAGGCATCTGAGTCCCTTTCCCTCCTTGCCTCTATTTCTCATCTGACCTGCCTTTCTGGGAGCAAAGCCCTCGTCCTTCTCTTGCCCTGGGGTTCAGTTCAACGTGTTTGCTGTTTTATGAATGCAAGTTGCTCACATGACACATCTCAGCAGGGCTGAAACCTTACAGGAGTGTTTTGGGGGTATTTCCAATGCAGGCAAATGGGCTCTGGAACAGGAAGAGGGAAACAAAACGCTTCCAGAGTCGCTCAGCTGACGGCAGCCTAAAACCTTGCTCAGATCCTTTAGAAACACTGCTGCTGGTTGCACATGTGCAGAGCAGCTCTGAGAGCAGCGTGTCGCAGGGAGGCTCCTCTGCAGCAGGAGGAATAGTCGGGATGGAATCTCTGTGTGTGCACAGTGTGGGCTGTGCTGGTCGCAGGACGTGTGCGCATCCCTCAGGGGAGGCTGATGTTGGATCCTGCGTGCCACAGATACGTACTGGCAGAGCTGGAGGACTGGAGCTGAAAACACCACCGGCAGACTATGGCTTTCCCGTCATCACAGAGGAGCTGATGGCCCTTTCTTTACACATCTGTAGATGTTAAGCGAACTACTTTACTCAACAAAGATCCACAGGATTGCTGAGGTTGGAAGGCAGGGCTGCAGGTGTCCCGTTCAGCCCCATGCTCAGAGCGCAGTCAAGGAGAACACGTTGGTCAGTGCCATATCCAGCTGGGGTTAGAGTAGCTCCAGTGATGGAGACTTCAACCTGCTCCTCTGTTCAACCGCTGTCACGGTAAAACAGCTTTTTCTTACATATAAGTAGAATTTTCTGCCCTCATCTTCTGCTTCCTGATCAAGCACTCTGCAGCAGACACCCACAACTGCATCACCCACATCAGTTTGCCTTCCAACCCAGATACCCTGGAGTGGCTTGGTCTATCTCCCAGGGCAGAGCTCCATGCATTCCCGCTGCTCCCCCACATGAAGAACAGCTCCCCCTCCTTAGTTTCTCCCAGGGGAGCACTCCCTATGCATGGAATGAGGCAGGGATTCTGGCAATTACGTTCACAAGTGTCACAAAAACTGTGGCAAAGTGCCATGGGAGCAAATGGGCACAGGGACCCTTCAGCTCCAGCGCTGGACCTTGCTACCTTACTAAGTCTCCATTTGGGCATGCAGTTGTATTTCACATCACAAAGAATCAACTCTGACAGCTGACGTCTGGCTCTCAGTTTCCCTCGCATCTCCTTCTGTTTTCTCTCTTCCTCTGGACTCTCATTCATGTCTTATATTTAACTCTTCCCTTGTTTTCTGACAGTTTTGATAGCTGCTCAGAAATGGCCGTATTCCAAACGTTGTGTCTGCTCGTGTAGTGCCTGTATTTCCCTGCCAGATTTTGCCTCCACTAAGTAGGATGCAGCTTTATGTGGAGGGTGCCGCAATGCTCTGCTTCCAGTGCCACACTGGGGATGTCGCCATGGCCCACGCTGGCCTTTTCCAGGCACACACAGCCCCTGCTTTCGGTGATTGCCCTGGGAAAAGAAGGGACCATTTGTTTTTCCCGCTCAGGATATGGGACTGTTTACACAGACAAGGAGTTTTCCATTGGTATTTTAAAGGAAAGGCAGATTTTTGCCTCCTTTTTACTGTTGGGGAGCCCAATGTACAGGCTGGGGAAGTGATTTGGCTGAGCCATCCGTGAGGTTGGTGGCTTCCAGCCCTAAGCAGACAGTGCCATAGCCTTGCGTTTACAACCAATAGATGCTACAGCATGAAGACTCTTGGCTGCAATACAACGGTCTTCACGCAGCCAGGCTCTTGAGGGTGGCTGGGGATCTGAGAACAAATGTAATGAACATGGTATGGAGACATCTGGAGACCATTCCTCTCTTATCCACCCAGGCACAGCTGGCGCAGGGACCTGCACCTCTCGCTCTGCTCAGCTCTCCCAAAGGCTCTGCTTTGTATCAGCTTTCCCTGGCCAGATTGTGTGTTTTGCTGTTTGCCTCATGCCATCTGCAAGGCTCTCTCTTCCCTTGCTCTGATTGTGGCACACGGTGGTGGATGAGTGATGGCTGGGCAGGCTCCTGGATGTTCAGAAAAGGAAGGAGGGACAGTCCGGTACATAGGGGCTCCCGGCTCCTTGGCACACATTTCCTTACAGCATGGGCAGAAATGCAGTCGTATGGATACAGTGAGTTTGTGTATCTATGGGTGCAATGGGTTTGTGTGCCTCAATGCAATGGAAGAAGGGAAGAAATCATGCCAAGGCACCCTATTGCATCTGGGGCACAGGAGCTGCCAAATCCTTCCTGCGTGCTGCAAGAACACACTGGGCTCTGGGAAACACAGCTACCATGGGGCAGTGCCTGGGATTTTGGACGGTCCCTCTTCAGTCCTCCTTCTCCTGCCTGCCCTCAGCACTGATGAGTAATACAGTGTCATGGTGGCGGAGCGAGTAGGAGAGATCCAGAGCCTTTGTTTGCTCTCTGAGTTTCAGAAATACATGCTTTGATTCAAGAACAAGGCTGATATTCGCCTTCTCTTCTCTGCCCTCAGCTATCAACTCAGGCCAAAACTGGTGCTAGGAAAACCAGAAAACCAGGGAGAAAAGGGATGAGACCGCGGCAGGCACAAGAGAACAGGCAATGAGATGCTGGAGGATGGTAAAGAAGCAAAGCAGAATAGGAACTGAGCATGGAGGCCTCCAGCCAAGCCACTCAGCACTCCTCTCAGCCTCAGCCTGTCTTTCATGTATAGCAGTGTTTGGGTTTCTCTAAACATAGAAAATTCCCACATAAAGAATTTTTTTATCCCATTACCCAGGCTGCTGAGTACAACCCAAGCTAAGAGACACTACACAAGAACAAACACTTACACATTAAACCCACAGAAATCACAAGCAAATGCTGCTTGTTGATATAGAAATAAAACTATATCAGCCCCAGGAGTTCCTATGATGGTTGGAGGTAGCAGTGGGAGAGGAACCAACAGAAATGGAGGAGAACCTGATAAACTTGGGAGGAAGCCAGGAAGGGGAGTACCACATGGGTACAAGACTCAGCATCGTACATCACCAGAGAAACATGGACTTGCCAGCACTCACGTAACCCGAATTCTGACTCTGCATTCCATTTACAGGTTTAATTTCGATCTAGGATAACTTTCTGTTTCTTTCTAGCCTTAAACATTCAGTGTTGTTTTGCCATTTGTGTGTGCTGGGTGGAATCCTCTGTTTTTACTGCTTTACTCCACTGCCAACTCTGCATTTCCTCATGAACTGCATTCAGGTCCATGCAAGATCTCGTTTTGTACCATGGATTTATTTTCTCCGTGGGGAAGCAGTGCTATTTGAAGGCTCTCTGTGTAACTGTCATCCCGAAGGTTAGGAACCTGAAGGTGAGTTGTGGCTGCCCCATCCCTGGCAGTGTTCAAGGCCAGGATGGACGGGACTTGGAGCAACCTGCTCTAGTGGGAGGCATCCCTGTGCATGGCAGGGGTTGGAACTGGATGAGGTTTAAGGTCCTTTCCAACCCAAACCATTCCATGGTTCTATGAAACCTGCCTGACAGGTCCTGGCCCCTGGGCTGGGCTTTGCAGTGGCTGTGAGCTCCCATTGGGGTTGCAGTCTTAGCCTGGTGGGAATGGTGCATTCTGGAATATCTGAGCCTTTGGCCATGACCTTTTAGAAAGTTTGACCCAGGATGCCTCAATCTGAGCACTTGAACTTTGCAGCAGTCAAACTTTGGGCCAGATTCTTCCATCTTTACCCATTTTCACAACATTCCTCAGCCCAGTCGCTGGCACAACTCCTTGGCAAGGCTCTGCTGTAGCAGATCTCCTGTTCCAGATCCTGCTGAGCCAGATGTGCATAGCAGATGATGTATCACCAGCCTGACCAGGCAGTCACATCTACCCACGGGAGCTCTCTGGCTGGGAGATGACCGCAGTGTGAGTGTTGGGACACAGCTTCTGCATCTGGGGAGCTGATGGCAAAGTGGGGAAGTGAAAAATGAGGTCTGACATGGCTCATCCTGCCCCTGATCCTGGCCATACCTGCACTGCCACCTCCCTCCTCAGCTGCCCTGGGGCCTGTCCCTGCTCCCTGCACCCTGGATGTCACTGCTGCCTGCAGTGGATCTGGATTGGAGCCTGCAGATGGAATGATTCATCAGGCATCCAGCCGCATTGCTAATTGCTTCCTCTCCTGACTCCTGTATCCGGGAAGCAGGCTGGAGCTGCACAGCCTGGAGTGTCCACAGGGCTGGAGAGCCAAGACCTGAGGGGGTATGTGCAGCCCAGGCTGGACCAGTGAGCAGCTCTTTGGTGTCACTATCCTGGTGCAGCCTTCCCCACTTCCCAGGGGAGATCTTCCCTTTCCCGCTCCATCAGTGGCTCCACAGCTATCAGCCACCCATGGTACATGGCAAAGCTTAGTCCTCCAGGGAGCAGTGAAGGATGTGACCCACATTTTGGAGCTGCAGGAGCCCAGCTGATGAGTAATGCTGTGGGAATGGGTTTGCTACTGCCCCATATCCCCCCCGTTCATTTACTGGGGAGCAGGAAATCCATCCCACTCCATTTGGGCAGCATCCCCCACTGTGCCCCAGCGCCAGAAGGTTTGGCTGTGGGAGACCAGTGCTCAATGCTGCATTGCTGGGCTGGTGCCAGGAGCAGAATAGCCTTTTCTCACCTGCCTAGCAAACAGCAAGGCTGCCCTGGGGCCTTGAGCCACCTCTTTTCCCCACTCTGGACCTCATGGGTGGAGTAGAGGGATGCCTTGATGGAACAGGCATCTCTGGGCATCCTGAGAGGAAGTTTAGAACCATTGAGGAAGCTTCTCTGTTGTGGGTTATTCCAGCACAGCCAAATACTTGAACTGGGACGTGCATCAGCATGTGGATGCAGCAGAACCAGCCAGCACCAGAGCTGTGCATCAGGGGAGCACCAAGAAGAGAGATGGTCCAGGAGCTGAACGATTTGGAGTAACAAAATAGGTGTTCCTCTGGGTGTCGAGAACAGAAGGACCTGCAGAAACCTCTGCTGTGCCCTGGTGCTGGGAGCACAGAGCCCACGCGAGGCAGCAAGGGCAGGGATGGGAGCTGCAGGGTTGGGGCTGGCAGGCAGAGCGCAGCGCTCTCAGGGATCCCTTCCGAGTGTTTTGCTCGTCTCTGTGCAGCCGAATCCCATCTGCACTGAGGGGGTGGAGAGCCTGCAGCACAAGCAGGAAGCTCTGTCAAAAAAAGCCTCTTCAGTGTTACGCTGGTGCAGTCATGTCAAAAACCCAAAAAGGCATCGCCACCTGCAAAAGAGCAGGCGCTAACTCTGACAGCCTTGGAACTCCCACCGCAGCAGGAGACAGGCGTGGGGCTCCTTCCTGGGTCCCTGCGCTCTGACTGACCCAGCTGGGCCCCCACAGCCAACAGCACAGCTCAGGGTCTCCTGCACTGACCACCCCCCAGCACTGCACCAGCACCACCAGCAGCCCAGAGCCCCCAGTGCAGCCCCCAGTGGTCCCATCAGACCCTTTGGTCCCAGCGTGAGCCCATTCCCAGAGATGCAGCCGGGAGATGCGCCTCCTGCTCTATCGGCTGAGCAGCAATAGGACTGAATCAGACCCATGAGCCCTCCTTGCAGCTTCAAACCAGGTGAAGATGAGTGCTGTAGCCCAGGGATGGGGTTTCTGCATGTGCCAATTGCATCTAAGGAACATCCCTATTTGATGCTTCCTGCTCTCTGCCTTTCTTTCCTGCTTACCCACACAAGCTCCTTCTGGTGCTTGGGGAAATGAAGGGGCATACTGAGCCCTTCATTACAGTGGATGTCCCAACATCCCCAGCAGCCTGGGGGTCCCGGGGCACCCAGGCAGTCCCGCGTGGTTCTTACCCTTCGCCAGCTGGATTTCAAAGCACTCACACATCACTTCAAACCTGGTCTGACAGCAACAGGAACAATACGTGCTCCATGTGCAGATCCAAAGGGATGACAACCCCTGAGGATAAGCAAAGCCCTGACGACAGCTGGCGTGGCCTGCAGAAGCAATTCCTGCCAAAATGCTTGTCTCCCCAGAGAAGATTTTCACTGGTGCTTTCTGGCATCCCTGACCTTGGTGTTACCTTCCAAAGGCTGGTGGGCTGCCTATGGAGCCTGTGTGCTCATCTCCACTCTTCCAGAGAAGTCATTGCCATGCTCCTGGTGGCCACATCAGGCATCCCTGGCACATCCCCTCTGCACCATCCGGTGGACCCAGGTGAGGCAGTGCAGAAGATGACTTGAGGAGCAAGTTGAGGATGTCTGGCTTCTGAACCCTGGCACCAGTGAGGCATCAAAGAACCAGAGAGAAACAGACAAGTCACATTGAACTGACCCACGTTAAATGGTTTTGGTCCGCTCGTCAGACTGCCACAGTTCTTTCTACCTTAGCAGTACCTGCTGACTACACATCAAAAAAACCCTCACCTGATTTCCTTTTCCAGTGGTAAAATGTGTGTTTTGTTCCACTGAATGACGAAGTCTGAGATTTCCCTTTTGCAATGTGGATGAACTGAGTTTAGGAAGTTTTGTGCAGCGAGGCAAGGGCACACTGGGCACTAACAGCAAAGGGGCCTTCACAAGGCAGGGACAGCCACAGCGCTGCTCTGCTTGGCCTGGGGGGAATTTCAGCCAGAGACCTGAGCTGGTACCAAAGGAGGAGGTGCTTACAAGGTTGGTTATAAGTTTGGAAAGCAAGAGCTGCAAGAAGAGGGAGAGCAAATCTAACCTGTGCAGGGCTGGCAGGGAGAAGCCTGAGCAGGGATACAAGAAAAGCCTTCTAAAATGCTACAAAATCACTAGAAAGAGATTAGCGATCATTCATTCTTAGGTCTACCAAGGATATTTTGTGCAGTAATTGGCTTAATTTGCATCTGGAGAGATGGAAATTAGGGTAGGTATTAGGATTGCAAGGGGATTTTCCTTGGGTCACATCATGATGTGTCAGAAGCTGTCTGGGATGTAACTGCTCCAAAACAGCATGCAGAGGAGCAGCTCTCTGCAGTCCCACTTGCCCTTTGGGGCTGTGAGGCACCCTGGAGGGACCCCACTGTACCAGAGACCATGGGGAGATGTCCCTGGTGAATCCAGGCAGGGAAAGGCAAAGCAGGACCATCTCTGAGCACCCCGTGCTGGGGGCTGAGGGAGCAGGGGACAGGGGAGCAGTGGGTACTCTTAATCCCACTCCTTAGAAGCTGCCTCCCTCCTTGTCATGGGAGATCTTTGCCCAGTGGCAGAGGGTGGAAACTGCTTTGGTGAGCTGGACCACTGAGTATGAAAACCAGCTCCACAGCTGTACCTGCAGTTCCCCATTTCTGATCTCCCCTCTGCCATGCTATCCTTCCCTCTCACGTCTCCCTGTGCCTCTGGTTTGCATCTTCTCCATCATCTTTTTTCTGCCATACCCCTCCTGCTCTCGTCTTCCCCATCCCTCCAGCTGCACTCCTCCTCCTTTCTAATCTCTCCCTCTTTATTCTTGTGCCTTCTCACACCAGCTTTTTCATTCAGCAGCACGTCATTTCCATTTGAATCACTTCCCTGACTCCATCCAGGACAGGAGCCCAGCCAGGGTGCTGCATCCTGTCCTGGCCCCACATTCATGAGCATCACGTGGATGGTGCTGGCTGTCACCAGCAAGCCCATTCTGTATGCGTGGCAGCATCGTGCTCCTGCGCCCTCCTCTCTGCCCACTGAGCTGAGCTGAACATGGATTACAGAGCACATGGAGAGGGAGCGATGGCGGGTCTTGCCTGGAGACACACTCAGTGTTCCCCATTGGCATCCCCAGGGGGGCAAAAGGGCACTGGGCAGTCACCCATTTCCAGGGGACCTGCTAGGCCTGCTGGCTGCCTTTCCAAGGGTACAGGGCACCCTTCAGCACCATCCCTGCCCATCAGCCCTTGTGGGCCAACCCTGCCAAATCAGGTACCACAACAGCAAAGGCAAGGGATAAGCGTGGTGAGAAGGATCGTGTGGTGGATGTTGGTGAGATCTGTTGCCTGGGGGCAGCCATCAGATGGTCCTTCCTGCAGGCACTGGGTTTGCTAAGAGCGAAGGTCTGCTCTCACCAGGATGTGCAAGCTCGGGTGTTCACTGTGTGGCTGGGTGAGGGTGCTGGGCTCACCAGGACCCTGCCCGGGCTCTGGGGTGAGAGGTGCCCCCTTGGCTCTCGGTCTGTCTGTGTGTGTGTACCCTCAAACGCTGCTCATACACCTGTGAATTCACTTCTTGCGCATCAGTACATATCAACACCCATCAGGCACCAGACTGCATCCTGCAGGGGTCATTGAGCTGGGCTTGGGATCCACGGAGGCAGCTCCTCTGCTTCCCCTGGTCCCCCAGGGCTGCTGGCTGAGGTTCCTCAGCTCCTTCACCTGGAGGAGGAAGAGCCAGAAATCCCATCCTGTGGATATCTCCATGGATAGGAGAGGCCCTGTGTGAAGTGCCCAAGAGAGGACACAGTCCTGTCACCAGTGCATATACCCTGAAGTCTCTTGGTCTTCTGGCTGCCCACCCTCCTCTCTTCTCTTGAGGCTCATTTGCAGAGGTCTGCCTCTCATCCTCGTAACCTTGCGGTCTGCCCAGGCTAAATGAGATTCATTATCTCCCCAGCATCAGGCGGTCACAGAGGCAAACAACTTCCAGCCTCATGGGGTGTTTCTTTCCTTCTCTATCAGGTGCTGGTTAATGGATAACTTTCAGGAGTTTTCCTCCTGGCAAACAGGGAGCCCTTCAACATTTTCTTTAACCTCTGGGTTAAAGAAAAGCCAAGAGCTGGTTGGTATCTGGTGAACTGCTCTCCATGGCCAAGTGGAGCTGGCGCTCGCTTTGCAGATACCCCTGTGTGCAATGGTAAATGGGCAGGGCAACGCTTCCAGGCCATGGACAACCAGCCACAGCCACCAGCAGCACAGGAGAGGGTCTCGAAGGTTTGGTTTCATGTAGAGGATGTAGAAGCTTGGTCTGGTGGAGGGCTAAAGATGCTGCTGAGGACATGGGGGGCTGCAGCAACTTGGTTGTTTGCCATCAGGATAAGGCCTATGGTCCCCATTGGGCTGTAAACCAAAGCTCTGCCCAGGGGCAGGGTAGGTGGGAATGGGGTTGGTGCTCTGCTATACCCAAGGGAGCCTCAAGCCCTTTACCACTGAACACTCAAGCCACCCTCACCATGTGGGCAGTTGGTGTTAAGCATCAGGAGTGGCAGCTGTGGCCATCATCTCCTCGCCATGGCAATAGAAGGGGTGCGCAGGTTTCTGCTCAGTCTCTAAGAGCAGAGCTCTTACCAGGAAGTTCAATATTTGAAAGAAGGTCACATTCTGCCCCTAACAGTGCAGGGGGTGGAATATTTTGCCATCTTATTTGTGTTTCATTGAGGGCCATTCACAAACCCTTGACTCGTGGTGACCCTTGGACCACATGAGCAGAGGGACTGGGCTGCCCTTGGGTGCCAGCAGCAAGGCACAGCACCTCAGCCCTTCATCTGTGACTGGTGTGTTAAAACATCACTTGATTTCCATTCCCTCTGCCACGATGGAAGAAGCAAACAGGCAAAGAGGCTTTGCGCTTGGGTTAGTCAATTTTCATGGCAATTTAGCAGGGCTGGTTCAGAGCCATTTTCCAGCTAATTTCAGTTTCTTTGCACTGCTCCTGAGCTGCAGGGCCTGGGCTGCAAATGTGACAGCGGGGAGCTGCTCAGAGCCTTGTCATGGAAAAAAGCTGACCTGGGAAACATGGTTATCAGCGTTTGATAAGAGATGATAATGCTAATTTTGGTCCTGAAATCTTTCCTTAATAGAAGCGATCAGCTCATATTTATCCCAGCAATTACAGCTGCAAACGGCTCAGGCAGTTGGAGGATCTCCACCTTCTGCAGCTGAGAGGGAAAGGTTTAGGTCATGAGAACTAATGCTAACATGGCTTTCTGGAAGGAGTTCTCCCTTTGGAGGATTAATCAGCACCTATCTGTTAGAAACCAGGCCCTGCTCTCCCATGGGACATGCTGCCCCACATCTGCCCGACGGACGGGTGTCTTGCCAGTCCTCTGATGCCTCTGGCTTCTGTCCTTGCAGGAACCAGGAGGCAGGACCTGGCTCTGCTCCAGTGCCTGGGGTGGGCTTATGCTCAATCTCTGACATTCTGAGGGTGCCTGCAAGGGGCTTCTGCCAGAAAATGGCCCTTCCATGGCATCAGGTGGAGGTGGGCTCACGCATCCCAGCCTACACTTGATCCCGAATCCCTCTGAAGTGATGCTGTGTGCAGTGTGACCTGCTGAGGCGTCACCATACATGTGCCAGGGTGTGATCATTGCTTGCAGATATTGGCAGCCCACATTTCTCCTCTAGCACGTGTGGCCTGAAGGCTTAGCAGGACACAAGGCAGGGCACGTATGGCACCACAGTGGGGATGCTGGAGATGCTGCCAGGGCGCTTGTGTTTCAGGGGCACGGGCAGACCTGCAGAGTCTTTGCAGGGCAGATTCTTACACTCTGCAGCAACAAGGAAAGCGTTTTCCAGCCGCTCCAGCCCTTGCAGCACAGCAAAGCGCAGCTCTTGGCTCAGCACAGCTCGCTGGCTGCTTTCTGCGGCACCAGCCATTAACCTTTCTGCTCTGCCCAAATAAATCAGTGCGTCTGCAGGGCCTTTGGAGCTGGTGAGCAAAGCCAGCAAGTGCTGGGGGTGGACCAGAAAAGTGAGGAGGAGTGTGTCAGCCTGGTTTGTCTGGATCTCATCTGGCCGGTGGGTGATGCGTCACCCAGGAGGATCAGTGCACACCACGGCTGCGGGCAAAGGTGGCCGGACACCCTAGAGCATGGATAAAAAGGCAAAGGCTGAATGGTGTTTTATGTGCAAAGCACCAAAGCTATGAGGGCAGGATGAATTCCGCAGTGCTCCCACAAGCCAGTCCAACTGGTTTATGCAAAGAGGGAGTCACTGGGGTTTCTGCATTGGTGCTCGTGTTTGGTGCAGGTGTCACACACAACAGCCTCAATTTTAGCATGCCAGCACTTAGAGACATTTCCAGCAGCTCTGCCACCCATGTGAGCTCCTCACCCAGGGCATCTGGGGCAGGACCAGGGATGGCAAGAGGATCCTCCTGGCCTTGCCCAGTGCATCATGGCCCTTTGCTCCTGCCAGCAGTGTGCTCTGGGAGGGGACCAGCCAGTGGTGGGAAGCCTCCATCGCTCCAGTCCTTCACAGGCAGCCCCCTGAGCCTCTGCTCTGCCCCCATCCCATCAGGCTGAGGGAGCACTGGGCAAGCCCTGCACTGTCTGCAGGGGATCAAGCAAGACCTTGGCAACCACAGGAGCCGCAGCCAGGGACCAGAACTGGTACCAGGTCCAGCTGCCCCTCTTGTCCCCATCCCTCCTCCTCAGCCCTGGTCCCATTAACCAGCATCAGCTGAAGCTGGCAGAGGGCTGAGGACAATTGGGGTTATCTCAGCAATGTAAAGAAATACTCTGAAAAGATGACCCCACCATCCAGCCTGATCCTGGGCTGCTGCGAAAGGCTTTAGCTGGGTGCTGGACAGCCCTAGCAAGGGCTGGCTGTGCGCAGGTCTGTATATTCCAATAGTATCTATGACCCTGTGTGCGATGAGCAATGCCAAGGCTGGGGCCTCCCTCTGTGCTGCTGCACAGGGAAATTGGCTGTGGAGGTGTTTGAAGTGCTCGTGCATGCGGGGGGTGAGCCCTGGCAGCCCCACAGCCACAGTGGGGAGGCTGCTCTCTGTGCCCTTGGCCGTGGGGCCGGGGGCAGCTCGTGCCAGAAGCTGCAGTGGAGGTTGCTCGGAGTCCAGGGAGGAAGGCAGGAATCCGGGACAAAACAGGGTTTGTTTCCCAGCCGTGACTCCCCTCATCAGCTCAGCTGCAGGCCTCTGTTCCCACGGCTCAGTGGGGTGGCATCCCCCAGGAGGATGCTGCTCTCACCCCATGGCATCTGTGGGATGGAGGCCAAAGGTCCTGTGTCCTCAGTGGAGCCTTGCTGAGAACCTGCCAGCCCTCTTCTTGCGGGGCTGGGCTCCACTGGGAGCACTCCTACCCCGAGCTGCAGAGGAGGAGAACTTCGCAAGACCCTGAGGCATTGACTGTGTCCTGCAAGGGGCTGGGGGGGACAGGCGCAGGGAAAGGGTGATCCAGTGCATCCCCAGGGCTCAAAGGGTGCAGAGCTCTCTGCATCATCCTGTCCATGGGACATCTGCAGGTGATCACATGCAGGACAGGAGGACTGCTCCCTGCCTGGCGCTGGTCTCTGGTCTGGTCTCTGCCCCCCACCCATGGTTACGGCAGCATCGGTGGTGCAGCCACAAGCCTGTCGCTGGGGATTTGCCTGCTAAGCCTCTCTGGAAGAGCTGGCTGCAATCTAGCAATATTGGCTCAGGCTTTTCTTATTAACGTCTCGCAGGCTGCCCGGTGCTTCTGACCAGCACATCCGGCGGTGAGAGCCTGCCCTCCCCACACCTTCCTGGGAAAGTGGAATGGGAAAGTGGGATGAACTACACAGCACCAGCACTCCCTGCTTCGCACTTTGTTCTTCATCTTTCCCTGCCTTCCTCTTTAGTGCCAGGGGTTTCTGCTGGGGGTCTCTGCCATTCTCAGTGGGGCCAGGCTATTGTCACACCCATCTTCATTCAATCCCCGCATCTTCAAGCTGGCAGTAAATTAAGCTGTCAGAGCCTTCCCTTTAATCAGAGCATGTCAGACCCGTGCCAGGGGCTCCCCTCAGGAGAACTGTACTTTCCTGGCAGCATCAGGATGGAAAGACACAGGATATCCCATTGCTCTGCCTGTGGTGGTCTGGGGCAGAGCCTCAGCCTCACTACGTTCCTAAACAGCATGGGACTGACGCTCTCCAGGGACTCACAGCCCAGGGCTGCATCCAGCTGGTCCGTGCGGAAAGCTCAGCTAAGGAAGGAGGGGATCCCACAGGGCTCTCACCTGCGTGGGGCAGGATGTGCACAGGGGCTGGAGCTGCTGCTGGGAGTGGGACCTGCCCGGCCCTTCCTCCTTCCCCTCACAGCCCACAGGACAGGAATAACCCATTGCCAATATCATCAACCTCTTTGCTGGTGGCTCCTAACCCCATTGCTCACTCTCTGGGGACCCCACAGGTCTGCTGAGATGGCCACGAGTGCTTCCTGTGGTTACTTTGCGTCTTGGTACAGCTCTGTTGGGGGGCATCAGGCAACCCACATCCCACCCCGGCTCTCAGGACCCCTGCCTGGTCAAATAATCCTTCCTCCCTGTCTCCTGCAGTTCTTTCCACTGCAATCCTCCTACCCCTGCGAGGTATCAAGGTGGGATGCTCAGTAACTGCCACATGGCTCATTAATCTCTTCGAGTTACTTATAAAAAATGCATTTCCTGCCCCTTTTATTCCTAGCTCTCCACCATGTGCAGAGCTATCTGAAGCATGCTCAACTGTCTAAAGGTCAGCAGGCATTGACAGCATTTGGTACTGGCTCCTGTTCCTTGGGAAGCAGAGGATGAAGGCAGTGGGAAGCCTGCTTGCTGCCCAGCACACCAGGTTTCCAGACAGGCAGAGATAACAAGGGCTTGATCTGATGTCTCTGATGACATCTCAGTCCAAGGGACTTCTTTGAGCTTTGGATCCCACTTGAACAGCCTGGGGGAAGATGGCACCAAGAACTGGAAATGTTTTCTTTGGATGGAAACGTGTGCCTGGAGCTCTTGGATGTGGAGCAGCCTGAGCTCCACTGTGTTCCCATCACCCAAGACGTGTGAAGGGCAGAAAGTGACTGGGAGCTCAATGTGAGGAGCTGTGCTCCCTCTCCTGCTGGGTGGCTCTTTCTCGGAGCCCTCTTCAACCCACGGGCACAGCCTTGCTGAGGAGGATGGAGCTGAAGAGCACACAGGGAACCTCTCACTCCTCCCAGCTGGCAGCCAGCTCCCCAAGCTGCACAAAGGGCCTTTTCATGCCCTGCATAAACAAGCGAGAGGCATGAGAGGTTGTTATCACAGAGCATCAGCACTAGCAGCAGCCCAGGCGGGGATTCCCAAAATAACCCTCCTCCCAAGAGCACACAGACACGCACACCCCTTTTTCCGCGCTGCTGGGCTTTGGGAACAAAGGATTTGGGTGCACCCAGCTGCTCTGCTGAAACCTGCAGCCCAGAGCGAGATCCTGCCATGAGGCAGAGCCGGTGGTACCACAGCACGTGAATGCGTGTGCATACATGGATATGTTCACCTCGCGTTGGAAGTGAGGGAGAACACAACCACACTGCAACTTCTGCTGCATCCTTGTGTTTGTAAGTGATGAAGAACACTTTGCAATGATTATTAATAGCTGATGGTGTGCTTCCCTGACACTGGTACTGCAAGGGCTAAATAACAGTTTGTTCTGTGCTTGGGAGGTGGAGCTCCAAGGTGCTTTTCCATGGAGGATGCTTCCTCTCCATGGCTATACCTATGAAGCTGGACTGCTAGCTGCATCTAATCTATCTTCTCCAGGGAAGCACAGCATCCCATGTAGAAATACATTTGCTACTGGAGATGCACTGACCCTCTTTGCTTTCTGTCATATTAAGTCCAGGCCAAAGTCACTGCAGAGTCAAATTGTAAGGGGAAAACTTGCTGGGATAAAAGAACTTGGAGGCTCTCATGGTGATCAGGCAAGGCCCTTGTGACTGAACCTGTCCGAACATTGAACCGTGAAACATCTGCAATTTATACCAGTCCTCATTTATTTGTATTGGCATTTGTGTTTTCTTATGTTGTTGTTTCAAGTTGTTCTGCTGGACAATGGGAATCTGGCCAGGAGATCTTCACTTGGGCTGGAAAAACAACTTGACTCCGGAGAGAGGGTTTCCCATGGAGCCGCTTGGTGGTAACGGGAAGACAGTTCAGCCTGGGCTGTCTGCACCAGCACAAGAAGGGGAGTAAGGGATCCACTGCAAGAATTTGTCCTACGCGTTCTTCTCCCAAGTCCTTGGCTTGGCACAGGGCATGATCCCTGCGGTGGGTACTGGGGAACTACACCAGGGATATCTGGGCTCACAACTCTACCAGTGGGGTCACCCACCGATTATTGACCCATATTCACTTAGAAGTGAATTTAACATTTCAATTTCCTAGGTTTTCTTTTAGAGTGTGACAGAACCTCACTCGTTGAGCAGAAATCCCTGTTTTTCCTTTGAATGACCAGAAAGATGAAACCGGACAGTAACAGTCCTCAAGGCACCGCACAGAGCTACAAGTGCTGTTATGTTTAGCACCACTACGGTGCAACTTTTCTCCTGTACAAGTTCCCTACAACCCGGCGCATCAGGGCACGTGGAGGATGTCGCATGCAGCACATCCATCCCTGCGGCAAGGTGAAGCACCCAGAGTGGAGGTGAAAACCATGCCTGCAAGGGGAATCTGAGCAGCCTGTTGAAATGCCTTTTATTTGTAAATGAATGCCCTCCCTCAAGCTTGGCTCCCATGTGGTGGGTTATTTTTTCCAAGAGGTTCCTGCTATTTACCCAACTTTCCAGCTGGGCTTCTCTAGGCACAAAGAGGCAGGACCTGCCTGAGTTTGTACAGTGAGTCAACAGCTCAGCAGGGGATTAGAGCCCACAATCCTGCTGGCATCACTGCCTTGGCTCGAACCACTGGACCATGCGGCCTCATTTTGTTCCTGGTACTCTCTGCTGGTATGTGGTTTGTCAGGAAAAAAGCCCCAGTGTGGCTAATAAAGGAGGCACTTTCTAAAGCAGTAAAAAGAAGCCCTCCTCATCCCAGCGCTTTGTCCTGGTTGCGGTGGTGTTGGGGTCAAGCTCCCCATGTGAGTGGGAATGGCAGGTTTCCTGAAGGCTGGCAGAGAGGAAGCTGAGGAGCAGCACCCAGCACAGAGCCCTGGCACCCACTGCTGCCAGGCAGGCGACCGTGTGCTGACATACTGTGACAGCCACCATGGGCCAGCTCTGCCTTGCAGAGGACAAGCAGAGTCAGCCAAGTCAGCCCTTCCCTGCTGCGAAGAGTCCTCAAGCCTCCTCTCACTGCTGGAAACCAGTGCAGAGCTGCACCCTTCTGACTTCAGAAGACCCAACGCAGGAACTGCTGTCTAGTAAGTAGCACATCTGCCAGCAGAGCAATGCAGAGGCCCTCGTAGAGCCCTATGCGATACAGCAAGTGGTAGTGGGCCTTGGGTACCAAATCAGGACTAGACACAGACTCGGAGAAGGAGGGAACCAACCCAAGCACTAACCTGTGCGTGACACATCCCCTCTGTCCTTTGCTGCTCAACATCTGCAAGGCAGAGAGGGCTGAGTGTGCTGTGCACCTCGTGTTCATGAGTGTCAACCTTACCGCCCAAAAGGCTTCACCTATGGTCACAATGGCCACTGCAGCCACACTGTGCATCCAGTTCATCCATGTACTTCATGCACTCCTGGGGTCCGTGCATCTCTGTACCCAGCGCATCCCTGCTGTGCATTCAGCGCATCCTTGTGCCCAGTGCACTGCTGCACCTGATCCATCCCTGCACCCAGCACATCCTTGCACGCAGAGCTTCAATGCTGTGCACGCAGCTCACCCCTGCTCTGCATTCATGAGTGCGTGCCGGGGCCCCGCTTTTTCCCCTGCATCTCCTGGAGGGGGCTGCTCGCCCTGCCCCAACCGAGACCCCCAACCGGCTCCCTCTGCCCACGTTGAGACCCCCCCGGGGCTCTCTCACGGGTGTCCCGCCCGGCACCGCGCTCCCCCCGCTGTGCGCGCAGCCCCGGGGCGCTGCGGGACCGAACCGGGGCTGAGCCC
>JAOEHY010000256.1:0-22878 GCA_025447955.1 Psilopsiagon aurifrons | reverse complement strand
CTTTCCCCTTCCCTTCCCTTTTTTTCTTTTTTTAATTTTCTGTATTCCAAACCAGCACTTTAGCAGTTCTTCCCCCAAGTTCAACCAGAAGGGATGTTTCACAGCTCTACAGGAGCATTAGGATCCACAGCATCACAAGCCTCCCTACAGAGGCCATGCAAAGGATGCTGTGAGACAGGATGCCAGTCCCAAAGGATTTCTTTTTCCTTTTTAAACTATGACTTTTAATACCTCTTTTTTTTTTCCTGTGTAGCTTAGGGATATGCCCCTTGTGACATGCCCCACCAAGGAGACTGTTGCCTCTGTACCTGCCCTCCAGGTAGTTTTTGACCACCATTAATTCACCCTTAGCATCCTCTCAGCCAGACTAAACAAGGCCACCTCCATTATCCCCCTTCTTAATCCCAGTGTCCCTAGCCCAGTATGTGTGTTCCTTTACTCCCAGCATTCCATGAGAGGACAGAGCAGGCAGTGACAGCATTGCCTGATCAGGTAAGCAGTGCTGATGCCTGAACACCATCACTCCTGCGGCAAGCAGAGACTCACGGAAGCACCTCTCTTGGCAGAGCTGTCTGGGCCGATTTCCCAGGCATTGAATTTTGGATGAGGAAACACATTGTTGTCCCTGACTTTGCAGGGTTAATCTGTGTGTGGTGCTGCTGCCTGTGTCCTCATCCTCGGCTCCAGCCAGGACGTGCACGCCAAAGGGCTGAGGAGGGAGCTACAGACCGGGAAAGAGCCCGTGGTCGTCGCTCCGTGGATATGTTGGGGAATGTCGTGAAGTGCCTGTGGAGGGAGGCTCTGGCACATGCACGTGTGTGCCCACAGATCGTAGCAGATGAGCTGCTCTATTTGTAGCCTCCCACTGCTGTTGAAAGGACTTTGCAGGGAGGAGAGGGAGCTGAAAATGGAGCTGAAACCCGAAACTTGAGGCTCAGATGCTTGGAGGGGCTTAGGAGCCTGATTCAACCCATCATTCCCCAGCACAGCAGCAGCTCATGTACCTCTTGGGCCCTATTTTGCTTTCGAGCTCAGCACAGAGTAAGGCTTCCATGCTCCACCTTGGAGCCGAAATGATTTTCATTAAGTCATTGAGAGGAGGAGACATAAAGGACACAAACTGCAGAGTGCAGGATTACACTGTGAAAGAAAGAAAGAGGGAGAAGGAAAAGCAAGTTAGTCTTTGTTTTATAATTTGCATCTCTTTACCTGTGTGAGGACAGTGGGTGTGTCATGGTGTGCCCTGTGGGTAGGATCCAGCTACCTGGGCATCGCAGCAAGGAGGGTACATTCAGGACCTTACTACCTAAAAGCCTGATGTCCCGGCTGGGTAGTCCAAGGACTCCAGTGGATTCCAATGGCTCCAGCCTGTCCTGGGAGGTGCAGGATGAGAGGCTGATGTGCCAGGAACAATCAGATCTCATCTCCAGGTTTTCCTGCCCCTTCCATGCAGCAGCCTGGGCAGAGCCCACCTCTCTCCCGATCCCAGCTTCCAAAGGGCAAGATGTCAAGGTGAGGGATGAGGCTCCATCACCCCTTCAGTCCTTCTGGCTTCCTGCCCAAACTGCTAATAAAAAGGCCAGTTTCATCAAGTCTTTTTTTCTAATGTGAAAACTTTTCCATAAGGAACTGGCCCTGAATCCACCAACTGGTGGTGTACACTGGTGTAAATGTGGTAGGTTTTTGGTGCACAGGGTGGGTGTAGGGAGGTTACGCAGACAGAAAGGAAGGCAGAAAAATCCAGTCCTGAGGGAGTCACTGGTGGCCTGGAGACTGGGGACTGCAGTGCCCAGGAGCTGAAGATGCACCCTCAGGCATCCCTGGCAGTGTTCAAGGCCAGGTTGGGCAGGGCTTGGAGCAAGCTGCTCTAGTGGAGGGTGTCCCTGCCCATGGCAGAGGGTTTGAACTTGATGAGCTTTAAGGTCCCTTCAACCCAAAACAGTCTGGGATTCTTTGCAGGGAGCATAGGCAAGAAGTGTTGTCTCCTGTCTTTCAGCTTTCTGCTGGTGTCTGTACCCACCTATCTCACAAGAGGAGTCCTCTGGCCTGGACAGGGTGGGCACTGATGGCATGGCAATTGCTGTTTAGATACAGGCTCCCCTCTGTCTCCTCCATCCCCAGTGGTGTGAAACCCTCCCAAAACTGGAGCTGCTGATAAATGTAATACGTGCAGATGTACGTGTCTAAGAAACACAGTGGGTGAGAGGCACAGTGAGCCCAGGATGTATAGGCATGCCATCAGGATGATCAACCGGCCAAATGAGTGTGCTAACATATGGATTGAAGCATCTAATTGGAAGGTTGGGAGGAAAAAGACAAGGCTGAATTGTTTATATTTTATTTTCATTCATTATTCCTGGTGTGGGTGGACAAGGAGTGAATGAGTTTCTTGGGGAGGGCAGCAAATAAGAAACACGTAATTCCTCAACATATGAGTGGGTTTTTAATTCCTTGCACCTAGGTTAATATGGCACAAAGAGGCTTCAGGGAAGCCTAATAGCTTCTCTGCCATGGAAAACCATGTGCTCTTGACTTTTCTTCCCCTGGATTGCACTTATGCCAAGAGAGAACAGGTTTCTTGGGATAGGTTTCATCCCTCTACTGAAGTACTGGATTGTCTTCCAACAGCAAAGGTGCACAACTTTTCTTTGGACTCCTGAGCATCTCACAGCAAGCCAGGACAATATTCTCAGAGCTCAGGGCAGGAGGGGTAGCTTCAGCACGCCTCTATCCCATCATGGTCTCTTTCTGGGAGAGGCAGCACTGGTGGCTACAGCTACATCCCTTGATCCTGCCTTCCGCAGCTGGGACTGGTCCCGGAGGTGACATTGATAGGCAAGAGATATGGGAGCAGCGCAGGGAATGGGTAAACTGAGGAAACCACTGAGACCATGGCAGCACTGCTGATGGAGGACTCCTGGGATGGGTCTTGGTTTCCTTTTCTCTTGCTGGAGCCTTTGGCAGGCCAGTGAAATAGATTTCACAGGTCTCTTTCCATCCTAGTCCTTATCTACATGGAAGGACTGCCAGATGTGGTTTATTTTGATCATGGTTCTGCTTAGTCAGTCTGCAGATGCCCTTTTAGAAGAGCTTCAGGGTTCCCTGAGGTGGGGAGGGACAATGGTACCCTTAGTGGCATCCCCTGGGACACTGTCCTTTGTGAAATCTGTCACCAGGCAGGGCTCTGTGCCAGGAACTCCTTTGGCAGAGAGGAAGAGACCTGAGAAGTGATTTGTCTTGCAAGCAACTCTGTGAAATTGGAGGAGCAAAACTAAAGGAGGTAAATGAAAAACCAGCCCCTGCAGCAGTCATCTGAGGGGTATAAACCTCTTGGGGTCCTTCAGGCAGGGCTGAAACTGGGCTGAGCTCAGATGCTCCATCTTCCTTTCATGGTCCAAATACGATGGGTTTTCACAGCAGGAAGGTAGGGGAGAAACAGGCTTTGGAGAAATTGAAGCAGCCAGGGGATGAAACAGTTGTTTTCTGAAATAATGGCTCTTCATGAGGGATCCCAGCTGGTGCCTGAATGCAGAATGAACTGACTTTGCTGGCTGACAAAGGGAAAACGTGGAAGATGAAGAAATAAAATCCCAGAAGGGAAGGAGTATGGATGGGCCAGAGACACAAATATTCAAGAACTGCATTGAGATGCTTTGGTGCAGAAAGGTCTGGCTTCTGGCTGATCACAGGCACAAAGCCTCTTTACTGAAAGGCATGGTGGATTTTGCAGAATGGGGAAGAAGCTGAGAGCTGTTAAAATTTGCCACAGTTTTGACCATCCTTACACAAAGTGAAAACCTGGAAATATGTCAGCCTTGAGCCTAAGCAAGGATGATGTCAGATAACAATCATGGTGATGGGGCTGGAGAAGACTCTAAACCAAATGCACAGCAGAAGAGGTCATAAAGATGTGAGAGCTGGTGGTGCAGTCACAGTGAAATGGAGATAAGGGTCTCTACTCTGATGAGCAGACATGAGAGCTGCAGGAAATGTATCTAAAAGCAAAGTGTGAGATTTGAAAAGTTCTATTTGGCAAACTGGTTGTGGAGCTCAAAGGTTTTTGCTCATCTGCCCCGCAGATAGAATTAGTGCAACTCTCTGCCCTACAACAAGGCACAACACTTGAGCCCCAACAGTGTTGCTCATCTGAGATCTTTCTAGAAAGCTTAGAAAAGAGAGGCGGTAGATGTGCTATCCCTGGGGACATTCCAGGCCAGGCTGGATGTGGTGCTGAGCAACCTGATCTAGTTGAAGATGTCCCTGCTCATTGTAGGAGGGTTGGACTAGATGAGCTTTGAAGGTCTCTTCCAACCCAAACTATGATTCTATAGTGATGCATGGTACAGCCCAGAAGCAAAGGAAGACCCTGTCCTGATCACTGCCTATGCCACCAGGCAATGCTAAGCCTGGGAGGGAGATGTTAAGGAAGGATGTGACTCAGCATCCCCAGCCCATGGGCATGCTCATGTAAGCCATCACTCTTCCATCACCAGCCCATGGGCATGCTCATGTAAGCCATCACTCTTCCCTGCGCACTTTCCACACCACCTCCTTCCTGGCGTTGCTTCCCTCACTGGGTAATGGTCAGCTTTGTCCCTGCACACTTTGGGCTGTCTCCCTGTGCATCCACAGCATCCCCCCAGGAAACATAGCCTCCAGCCCTGGAGGATGAATTAGGACCTTCTCCCTCCAGCTGTCTCTTTGGGACCCATAGTGAACTCAAGCACAACTTTCAGGTTAGCATAAACCACCTGAAAACAGCACACTGAAGAAGTTCTTTGGCCCCTTGCTGGTCTTTACCCTAATAAACAGAACCTCTTCTAGAGCTCACAAAACCTGCAGTGTGAGGGAAGGGACCCCTCCCCTCTATGTGGCATTTGGAAATCCCAGCTGGAGGTTGGGTTGAGTTGGGACTTTCCAGCTAGAAAGACATTGACTGATGAGAGTGAGAGCTGCAGAGGTCAGGGGATGGAGGCTGGGAGATCTGGGAAAAGCCTCATTGAGCTGGCTTTGTTCAGCTTGGAGAGGAGGAGGTCTCAGAGCTGCTGGTGGCCACCTCAGAGAGGTGGTAGAGGGGCAGAGCCTCTCAGATGGAGGTGGGCAAGACATGACAGGCACAAGCTGGAACACAGGGAATTTCCATTAGAGATAAGGAGAAACATTTTTCATCATGAAGGTGGTCAAAACTGGAAGAGGTTCACCAGAAAGGTTCAAGCCTGTGTTAGGCATGACCCAGAGTGACTTATCCCAGCTGGCCCTGCTATGAGCAGGGGCTTGGACCACACACCTCCTGAGGTTCCTCACCAACCTCAGTTAGCCTGTTACTTTGAGAACAGGTTCAAGTCTTTGCAAGGCAACTGAAGAGGATGTTATTTAGGCTTCATTCTCCCAAATCAGTGTTCAGATTGGGCTGGTAACTGGACCCAGGGCCTTGTCTTATTCATTTCATATGCCAAAGCACCCAAGGTCCTACAGAAAAGAATGATTTACCATTTATATGGGAGAAGCAGCAGGGAATGGTAAAAGAAATGCAGGCATCTCTGGTGATGAAGACTAGTCGTCTTCACAAGAGCTAGGCTGAACAGAAGGAAAAATACTGCTACAGAGATGTGGCCAGTGCCCTTTTATGAGGCCAAGTGCCCTCCACTCCAAAATGCCCCAGAGAGAAAGAAACTCCTCGCTTTTCAGAATTGCCCCATAGGCTTCACAGGTGTCTTGTGCTAAATTTCTCTCAGTGATTGAACCACTGTGGTCCCACTGGGATTTCAACCTGCAAACAGGGAGAGGACAAGGATTGATAACTCAAATGCCTGGGCATTAAACCCTCTTTTCTGCTGAGGGGTAGGGTAGAGTAGGAGAGCTCCAGATCCAACCATGCTGTCCAGTATCTCCTCCCCCCTAAGGCAGAATCTGTGTTGCTGTCTGAGCCGTGTTAGGGATAGGGGAATTTCCACAAGGATTTGTGTCAAAAGCAGAGAGAGGTCAGGTGGTTTCCCTACTCCTTCAAGCAGCTTCCTGAATCCAAAAGGCTGTCCTTCCATCTGCCACTGGAAACACTACTGGTCCTGTCTGCCTCCACCTGTGTTCCTCTGCAGTTTTGCACTGTCACCAAACAGGGCAAGAGAGGAAGCTTTCAAAAACATCTGAAAACAGCCACAGAGAATCACAGTCAGCAAGAGAAAAAGCACACAAGAAAGCTCCCCAAGCCTTGCCGTTAACGCACTGTGCTGCTTCTGAAGCATCAAGGTCCTGGAATGGCAGACCTGCTCAGAGAGCTGTTATCCCCCTTTGAGAGGAGGAAAAGCAGCTGGCTGGCAATGCCTGTGCTGGGCACAGAGCTCTGCTCCCTTCCAATTTTTCCTGATGATTCTGGCTGCACTATGTTAAATGGAGAGCAAACCCTGATCCTGCCTTCTGTGTTCCTCTGCTCTCCCTGACGCAGTCACAGAGCTGGTGGTTTTGGGGTGTGCTGAGGGACTCTCTCGAGGCTGTAAAGCCACTGGGGCAGGAGCTGTGTCCTTGCTCCAGGCTGTGCTTCAACTCTCTGCCTCAGGCTGAGCCCGGCCTTCTGCCTCCAGGTCACCTCCACCGCGGTGGGACTATGGCCACTCCCTGCCAAGGCAAATCCTGTGCAACGACAACTGTGAACTCCTCTGCTGCTAATTTAGCATCTCAGATCCCTTCCACACGGTAGCATCTGGGCGGCAAGGCTTTGTGAGTACAGATGCTTCAGGATCAGCTTGGAAAAATAAACTGAAATAAGCCACTTTTTGGAGATTAAACTGACTCCTCCTGGAAACCACTGCAGGGGAAGAGCACTTGTTTATTAAAAAGAGACAGCAGGCATCAGGGCATGAAAGGAGGCTTTGTCTCCTCAGCTATTACCTTACTCCATTTGTCTCTGTGTTAATGTCTTCTCTTCAGGTGCACAGCGAATCTCAGGCACAAATCTCCCCGCTCCATAAAAACATCGGGAAAACAGGAACCCCCCGGCCCTGCAAATCACGCACCTGCAGGCGCCCCCAAAAACGTGCATCTTTGATGGCGTCTTGGGCGGGCGACTGGGGGCTTGGCGAGGGGCTGGCTCCACGGCTGAGGTGGAGACAGAGAGATCTGCCTCCATCCCTGGGACCCCCAACCCCGCAGGAGGCGGGATGCAGGGATCCCCTCTGCTGCAGCGGGCATCCCCGAGGCGGGGGGAGTCCCGGGCGGGAATCACCGTTTTAAGGTGCTGGTGAGGGTCAGCATCCCGGAGGAAGGGGCGGCGGTGAGCGCATCCCACCTCCCTCGCTCGGAGGAGGATCCGCGCCGCGCCGCGCCGCTCCCGGCGGCACCAGCACTCGCTGTTCCCATGGCAACAGTACACACCATGGCCGCCGACCCGCGGGCGAACGGCGGCCCTGCCCGGCAGCGCGCCGGGGCCAGGGCCGGGACCGGGTGGGTCCCTCACTCACCTCCGCCGAGAGACCGCGGCCTTACCGCGACACCGGTACCAGTAAGCGCCACGCGCTCTCAGCCGCACCGGCTGGGTCGGGGAGACGGGAGGGCGCCTGCGCGGGTACCTGCAGGCGCATGCGCAGCTCGGCGCGGGTTGTGTGGACGTGTGGTAGCGCCGTGGCGGTGCCGCCGTGGTCCTCGCCGTTGGATGTGCGTGGCCGGCGGGGGTGGCAGGGAGGGGTCCTGCTGCAGCCTTGCCCTGTAGAGTGATGGCTTTCAGGTGGAGGGCGCTTCCCCTGTCCTGTCCTGGCGCACATTTGGGGGTAGGAGCAGGTGGCAAAAGCCCAGGTTAACGGTGGCAAAGGTTCCTCGGAAATGCTGGATGTGACCTGTTATGAAACTTTCTCTCTGGGGTCTGATTCACGGAGTGGACACGGTGACCCTGAAAGTTTATCACAGTGAAGCAAAACTGGGGGACAGTGAGGCACTGGCGCAGAGTGCCCAGAGAACCTGTGGATGCCCCATCCCTGGCAGTGTTCAAGGCCAGGTGGGAAGGGACTTTGCACAGCCAGCTTTAGTGGAAGCTGACCCTGCCCATGGCAGAGGATTGAAACTAGATGATCTTTAAGGTCCCTTCCAACACAAACCATTCTATGATTCTATGAGCTGGGCACAGCGCACAAACCCTCTTCCCTGGGTCTCGCTGGTCAGGCATCGAGGGTTGGATCCCTCATCTTGATGGCTTTCTATCAGGCCATGAGTGCTATCACATCTCCTGCTCCCCTCCTGTTCTCTGGGGGGCCATTTTCACAATGTCCGTAGCACTGTTCCACACAAATCAGTCGCACAGGCTGGAGAACTTTGTTGGCATGGCACAAGTGGGTCACCTGCACTGTCTCCCCCAAGGTGCTTTCTGGGCAAGGTCCTACCAAAGATGTAGCCACTTCCAGGTTTTGGGCCCCCTTGCCCAGGTGCACCAGACACTTGCCGAACTGCTCCATCGCATGCCTTCCACTACAGTGATGGGGAATGCAGTTGTGGCCTCTGTCAGGATATCTCCAGAAGTGTAGCAAATAACAAGATGGGTTTGTTGTGGCAAGTGAATTGTTCATGACTGACAAGGAGAGTCATTGTTTGCCATCTCTGAATGCATTTTGAAATTTATCTAAAAACTGCTATAGCAGGGTGGTTATTGCCTTTTGTGAATAATAGAAAAACACAACAAATACAGCTCCATCTGAACAACCTTCTTTTGTGGTTCCTTTATAACACACTTAAGATTTATCTGAAAGCACTCTCTGAATAAATTCATCTTCTGTATATATTTATATGTAACTATACATATATTTCTGATTTGAAATTCATTTTGCTCATTGCTTACGAACATCGTAACTTTTACTTCCTCATGTTTATTAGGCAAGAACCCTGTGGACATTTTAAATTTAGTTTGTCTTTCTGAATGCTGTTATACGTCTGTTATGCCCCTTTCTTCTAGAAAAATGTCCCCTTACAGTTCCTCTTTTGATTTTGACAGGCATTATGATAGCAGTAAAAAGATCTCTGTGTGTAACCCTGTCCAGTTTACATAACACATGCCATTATCTCTGCTAGCTTCTACGTTATCTCTAATTATTAGACATCTAGCCCTCTTTCTTCTGCAGCCAAGTTCAATACCTCAATACCTCAGAAGTAATGAAAACCCTGTTAGTATTGTACTTGCTTTTCTTTGTACATTCTTCCTCAAAAGCCATGAGAGTGTGTGTTCGTGTGCATGCACGCTATTTTCAGATCAGTCACAGTTAGCTCATTCTCTGTTGTTGTCTTCTGAACCTTCTTTCTATTAAGGTAATACAAGCAAAGTTTCACAGAAAAATGACTCTATTTCCTGGTAAAGCCAGTTTGGAGCTCTTTTAACTGTTATCATCTCATCATACTTTAAACAAATTTTAAATCCATCTAGTTAAACTTACTAAGCCTTCCTTCTTGGCATCTTCTTTAATCCTTTTCATATGCCCATTATTTCTCCTCTATTTTCTAGGTCATCAAATCAAAGAGTTAATTTTTTATTCATTTTCTGAGCTTTGGCAGTTATAGCAAATATTTTTTTTTGTGCTGATTCTCTGCTATGTCTCAACTATTATAACTTTTTCATTTAAATCCCTTTTCTCATGGGCTCTTTATAGCCTGAACTCTCTTGGCACCTATTTTAAATCTGGGTACTTAATTAAATCTCCTTGTTTGCAATAACATTGCTTTAGAATGGAAGTATCATCAAAACACATAAACTGATTTGGTCTAGGCAAGCAGTGTTAGCTCAAGAGATTGCTGAGGTGAAAGCAGTGTGTTCTGAGCAGTTCTGTCTAACTAATGAAATAACACAAAGTATTCAGTTTTGTCATATTCATTCAGATTGTTTTTCAGATTTGAAAATCATGAAAGGGATTTTGTGCTGGTATCCAGTCTCCATTTTCAGTTTAGCGAATTTAAGTCTGTCTTGAAATGAAAGTTACTTGGATATAAGCACACAAAGCCTATATTTCAGTACAATTCAGAATCAGTTAGCAGTGTTAAACACTTTGCCTACCAAGTGTTCATTGATCATACTTGCTGCTTCTTGCTGCTGACCTGTAAGAGCAGCCTCCAGTGAAATTTCAGCAACACAAGTGGCAGTGCAATCCCCATTTCTCCCTATTTCTTTCCTCTTTTTTTCAAAACAAAACAACAGTCCCACCCCCAATCTGGACAAAAATGTTCCTGTCATATTCAACTTTGCATAGACCATCTGGTATGTGCTGTTAAATAAGCTCTGTGTTTCATATCACTCATAGCTCATTACAAAGGCAGGTGAAGTAGTTCATTTTATGGCAGGCAGAAACAACTCCTGTACTAGATGGCCTAGTAAGTTTCAATCAGGCTTATGAAGATCTCCACTACATGCAGCAGGAAAATCTGTGACAGAAAAAGAGCACTGGTTATATGATGAGATGACCAGTTGGTAGTTTAGGGGAGAGCGGTGTATGCTGTTTATGTTAGGTAAGGCTTTTGACTGTCTCCCATTGCATCCTCACAGACAAACTGGTGGAGTATTGGCCATTTAAGTGGATAGTGAGCTGAATGAAATTTGGGCAAACTGCAGAGCTCAGGGGGTTTTGATCAGCAGCACAAAATGCAGCTGGAAGCCAGTCATCAGCAGTGTGCACCCCCAGCAAGATTGCTTATGATGCAAAACTGAGTGGAGTACCTGTAACCCCAAATTGTTGAGCTGCCATTCAGAGGGACCTTGGCAGGCTAGAAAACTGGGCCAAGAGGGATCTTCAGAACCTCAGCAAAGGGAAATGTAATGCCCTGCACCTGGGGAGGAATAACCCCATGCACCAGTACATGTGAGGGCCCAATTGGCTGGAAAGGAGCTTGGCAGAAAAAGACCCGGCGATACCAGCTAACACCACATTGAACACAAGCCAGCAATGTTCAAAAGTGGCCAGCAGCCTCCTGGGCTGCATTAGGAAGACCACTGCCAGCAGGTGGAAGGAGCTGATCCTTTTCTTTGCACAGAACTGATGAGGACACAGCTGGAGCGCTGGGTCCAGTCATGGGCTTACCAGTACAACAAAGACACAGACATGCTGGAGTAAGCCCAGTGAAGGACCACCAAGATGACTAAAGGACTGGTCTGTCATTAGTATGAGGAAAGGCCGAGAGAGCTGGGACTGTTTAGCTCAGAAAAGAGAAGGCTCTTGGTGGGATCTTACCTGTGTGTATAAGTATCTGAAGGGTGCAACAAAGATGGAGTCAGACTTCTTGGTGGTGCCCAGTGATAGGACAGGAGTCTGTAGACACAAATTGGAATACAAGAAACTCCATTTAAACAGAAAAAATTTCTGTGGTAAGGGTGGTCAAACGCTGGAACAGGTTGCTCATAGAGGTCTCCATCTTTGGAGGCATTCAAAATCTGGTTGAAAAAGTCCCTGAGTGATCTGCTCTAGTTGACGGCTTTGAGCAAGGGGGTTGGATTAGATGATCTCCAGAGGTCCCTAACCTTAAATATTGTGTGATAGATTTTTATTTTTTTATTATTCCTTAAAATCTTACTTGGATTTGGCTGAAATTTAAGATTTTGGAAATTGCCGTGTCTAGCTAGCATTGCTCAGTGTGATGCGGTCACTGTGCCAGCATCCTGCCAACTCTGCACCTTACCCTCACTCTGACCACCTCTTGATTCCCTCCATGCTCACTGTTCAGTCCGGTCAATAAACCCCTGAGATTTCTCGATGTAGTTGTGTTGGCTTCCTAAGTGAAATACCTTTCAGTTGGTACGTTTGTGCTGACACGCAGCATGCAAGGACTTCTTGTACCAACTAAGCATTGTAAGCGATCTACCAGCCGCACACCCACTATGCAATTGTCCCTACATCAATGACTGCTTTCATTGATTTCCGGTTAATTCTGCTGCCTCTGCGAGTGACTGGAAATCCCTGATGTGTTAGCAGAATGACTGCTTTTCTTCTGGTCTGCCTTTTGACCCGAGTAGACAGACAGGACTCCACATGACTTTGGTGCTTCTACGCGATTTAAACCCGAAATTTCTACAGGCAGACCTCGAAGGGATGGTTGGGGAAACAGCTTTTTTTCAATAAAAAATAGGTATGGAAGGAAAATGTGAATCTCATGGAGGCCACAATCCGATGTAAAGTGTGAAAGCAGATATAAGACCCAGTGCCAGATAAAGAAGAAAAGGCAGTTTGTTTTCTCACAGAACACAACCTTAAGTTTAGAGGTCCATGGTGTTCCTTTTAGGACTGGTTTGTTGCGCACACCTTTTGATGGTTGTGTTTTCATTGCAGGGAACATACTGAGCTGGTATACTGTTCTTATCATTCGTGTAAGCCTATGAAGAATACCAAGAACTGGCTTAATCAAAAGAGATTTTGAGGAAGAAACAGGGATTGAGGCAAAACTGCTGAGATACAGAATCCCTTAGGGAACTCACTGAACACATGTAGCTAATTGAGGAAGGGAATTCACTGTAATAGGGCTGGTGTATTAACATAGTGATCTTACTTTCTCAAGGTTTCTACATAGGCATTCTTTGACTTTTCCTCCTACCACATTCTCTTATCAAACTGTATCGACCAACTGCTGGGGGAGAGAATATTAAGGGTATATTAAGAGTACTGAAATTAACATGCAGTATCATTGGAAGAAACCCAAACTACTTTACATGATTTTTAGAGACAGTGGAACCAAATGAGTAAGTATATATTTTCAGTAAATAGCACTATAGAAATTTGAATTCCTAACTTATATCCAGGAAATCTAAACCAGCAGTCTCAGTCCATGTGCAGCACAGTGCATACAGTCATGCCAGACCTTCTTTGTATGTGCTAAGCAGAATATCTCTGAATATGTGATAAACTGGCCCTGTCCAGAACACACTGTACTTACTATATGTTTAGAGACTGCCTGCAGACCAGAGGTGCTGCATGTCCATAACATGTCAGACTCATTGTTTGGGAACTCATTTTACACATGTGATTATGCAGTTCGGGCCATCAGGTTCCATGCATGCATATGGTCTCTAAGCTATATGTATTTTCCATCTATCTATTCTGCATATACGATAGAAAGAATGCATTTGTGTCTAATATCTAGGAATGTCATTGGAAAAAAAGCACTGAAGCACTGCTTTGTGCTGAATTCGGGCAAGGGGATGAAAATTTGCTTAGTAAATGAAGGTACCTCCTGAGACCCTTCATTGTTTTTTGCAGGAGACCACTAAATTAGAGTTTTCTGGTTTGCTAGCTATTTCTGGGGTTTTTTTTCCAGTTACAGGGGTTTCGTTTTTACAAACACCTTTCCAACCAGCACTGCCTCTTCTCAGTTGCCAGAGTTGGCTTTGTTAACTCTATAAATGATAACAGTATAGATGGGGAGAGAAGTATGGGCTTTCTTCCAAACAACATTCATGTAACATACTGTCTAGAGATCACCATGGAGAAGCACTGCTTTCTTTTTTTGTATTCAAAACAAGGTGGGACCAAATTGGACACAAACCTTATTTGCTGTTCCACCAGTTAGCAAAGCTCATTGTATCAGGTATATCTCATATTTCCAGTACATTGCCCAGCACGAAAAGACCATGCAGCAGGAAATACTTAATTCTGTGTAGCTCACTGGAGACAGAACACTCCAGGTAATGCCAAAAATGCCCAGATCGGAACAGCTTTTCAGAAAGCTGGCACCACCTATTCCTCCACTGTCTCCTTTCAAACAGCTTATGGCTCAGAGTGAATGAGTTATGAGGTTAACACAAACTTGACACTCAACTCTGAAATTGTTCACAGTATGACTGAAAATTACAATTTGTTTAGCAAATACTTACTGCAAATAGTTAGCTACCATTCATTGTCTCTATGTTGCACTTGTCCACAGTACCCAATATTTTGCTCTTAAGATATAAAAGAATCCTTTCATCTGCCCTAAATGAACAAAAGAGCTCTGCTGTTTGATATATTCTGGGTTTCTGGCAGTAAGAAATCTGCAGTGTGGAGGAACAATACATATAAAAATAGGTTGATGCGAAAGAAGTTTTTTAAAATGTGAGCCCATATTTACGCAGACTTTGTGACGTGACATTGTACCTCGCAGTGTACAATGGCTGCTCCACAATATGTGGCAATAAATTACAGATGGCAATCTACCAAACATGGGCTAGCCTCCCATAATGCCAGGCTTCTTTTGCTGATAAAAGCCTAATGCTCTGAGGACATACTGCATCTTAAAAAACCAGCCAAACATGAACACATCCTGCCAAAGCATCTATGTCGGTAGCACATGCCAGCAGAACTTCTGCCAGTAAAACTTTATAGTTCAAACAAGGCCAGCAGCAGCAGTAACAGTGGTACACGGCCTCAGGGCATCTCATGAGCAGGCATCCCGGTGGCTGCTTGCACAGTAGCAGCAGTGCAAGAGGTAAGGGGAGAGCCCAGCTGCCCTTATCCTCACCAACACCCAGGCCAGTGCGGGTTATAGCCCGTATCTCCTCTATATGTTTCTGCTGCTGGCCTTGTTTGAACAATGCAGTTTTACTGTCAGAATTTCTCCTAGGACAAACTCTTGATGTTTAACAGTTGATCTGAAGGGGTCTTCTTCTTCATAGGTCCAGTTACACTGATGTTACACAGCACTTCTCACTAGGCTGTTGTGCATCCATCCATCTTATTTGGCTTACTCCTGCCTTACCACCAGCACTCCCATCTCTGCAGTGCTATGCTGATGCAGCAAACGCAGCGTCCAGTAGGTCATTTTCTGCTAAATGATAACAGGACTCTGTCTACATTGTGTTGGGGAAAAAAAAATAATCATCCACTCTTTTCAGATTGATCAGCAACACAAATGTAGCAGTAGGCACATGTAGTGCAACAGGTACAAACTTCAGTTTGGCTACTGTAAGTAGAACTTCAACATTTTTGACAGAAGATCATGTACAGCAGTGACAATCATTTTGCAAATCAAATACTAACAGGAAAAAAGAAGATCATTATTGAGAGATTTTCATTGATTTTGCTGATAGTGATCTCTCCAGATGGAAAAAGGGGGAAGAAGTAGAGAAGGGCTAAAGAAGGTCATGAATCTGGGCCCAGTGTACTCTGTGAGAAGAATGGTATGGCAGCCCAAAGTGGGAAAATGAGGAAATGTGATCTTTCAGACCCACAGAGAACAGGAATTCACAGAGAATGTGATCTTAAGCATGAGGTTAATCTGCTCCAGGAAGGCTGTTATTTGCTGGAATAGTATGAATGTGGAAAGAAATTAAATATGAGAGTGGCTAAAGGGTAAAATTGACTGCTATGGTATAAATAACTTTAAGACAAATATTTTAAGTACCAGAGTTAAATGCTTAGAAACAAGCAAAGTGATCACTACACCATGGGTACAATTTATACGATCCAAATTTTAGCTGTAAAGAGGTATGGAATTATGGAATACAATATCCCATACTTACAATTATGAAAATTCTTATTCTAGTATTTTAAGTAGGTGTTATTGAATTTCAGGTAATATTTCACGTATGAAATAGTTCAGATTTGCAAAGGCAAGAGGTTGGAAATTTTATATCCACTAGGATATGAAATTTAATTTTCACTCAGCTGAATTGTATTTCCTGCAAATGTGAAATTGAAGAATGCGCTTCCTGCTATTGTGATGCCTGGCCTTGAATGATGTTTTACTATGCTCAAGGATAGTGGTGTATTCTTATTCATCACCTTAAAATAGGAAGAAGGAGTTTGCTAATGAAATCTGCTGATGACAAGAAAATGGGAGACATGATTAGTATGGAAGGGGATGGCAGTGTGATACCGGAAAAACTGAATAACCTTGAGAACTAGAGTAATAGAAATGGAACGAAATTTAATAGTGTAAATGGCAAGAGTGTGCCCTTGTGAACTAATACAAATTTCTGTTATAAGTTGCAAGATCATCAGTTCAGAAACAGAAGTATGCAAGTTGTGCCTGGAAGTGCAATTTGACCATTGGCTTCATATGCTAAGGGGATGTGAAAAGGGCAAATTGGAACCTTGGGTTTACTGGGTGAGATTATTTCCAGTAAGTGAGTATGGCTGGAGAAGGCAGTGCTGAGAGCCCCTGTTTAACTCAGTGCCATCTAGAGCATCTGTGTTCAGGTGAGAGGGATTAAGACAGGGATGGGTGCTAGACCAGACTGATCAAGGCACAAGCCTGCTGTGGCATGAGGCTACAGTGGCACAATTTGTTCTGCCAAAGTGAAGGGTGAGAGGCTCTCTCCGTATAATCTCTTTAAAGAAGATAAAGAGCAGTTTAAGCTGGAAGACAGTGTTGATTCAAGAACAAATGGGCATTATCTGACCTGGAAATTCAAAATTTTTTAAAGGTTTAAAACCACTGGAGACGTAGAATTCTGAAACAGCCTCCCTGGACCACTGGATGAGGCAAAACCTGAAATATATTAAGAGCTGTATTAAAGTTGTATAAAAAGAATGGGGTGAAGTAGTTGCCTGAAACAGCTGGAACTCAAACCCCCTTGTCCCATTCAGTATTCCTGTGAAAACTTCAAAGTGATTCAGTAGCCATTCATAAAAAAAAAAGCAAAAGTAAATAGCCTTAATTTCTAAACAAGCTCTGCATTAGCATAAATTTAAGTAATTTTTCAATTGGTGAGCCAGTTCTTTGTTTTACTTGGTAATATGGATAGCAGTACCAGTTCTGAGGATAAGATTAATACATGCTGAGTTTTGTATTTGTAATTATAGAAACTAAAACAACCCCAAATATTATTTCTCCCTCAGGTAACACTGAAGTTCTTAGGGTATTAGTTTTGCCAGCAGATCACTTGCTGTGAGGCCAGTTGCCTGCCTTACTCAAATGGATTGCCATTTGAAAGCTGAGAAAAGAGTCAGTGTAGCACTATGAGCCTTGAACAGAAAACAACTGTTTTCGGTTTGTGTGTGTTTCTGTGTGTTTTCTCTGTTATGGTTTGTTGTGCAACAGCAATAATCTCTATTGCTTTGTAGTATACTCACAATAAATGGCTTTTTAGATTGATTACATGCCTCAACTTTGCTTTGGCTATTAATCAATCTCAGCAGCTGTTTATTGCTTTGTACATTACAAAGCAATAAAGATTATCCCTTAAAGAGCTGTTAATGCCTCATGGAAAAGTTTGAAAACCATTATTTTTAGAAATAGTACTGCTGATATATAATTTTCTGGCTTTTCTTTCTTTCTTCCGTGTTATTTTAAGAGAGCTCAGTGTTTGTGAAACACACAACCATGTGTCTACCATCTTTGTTGCTTTTCTGGATTCTTTTCTATTGCCTCGCATATCTTTCCTAAATTGCTAAGCACCGTGTTTCATTGCTGACAGTGTTTTGTGTAATGTCCAAATTCATCCCTACACAGCAATGGATTCTACATAAGAAAGTAACATCCTCAGGACATCCCAGCATCAATTCCTGTTCTTCCTCGAGTTTTTTTGTCAAGTAGTGGTTTTAGGACTTGCCTACACTGAAAATGAACCAATAAAAATCTAGCAATATATTTATGAATGTAAAGCTGCCTGAGTGGACACATCTATTCCATGATGAATGAACTAAGGAAGAAGACATTCTTTGTTGTCTTGAAACAGGAACATCCATGTGGGGCGTGATTCTATCCTATATGTAAAAATATAATTCTACCTGTAGAATTACAGTGACAAAAAAAAACTTTCTGGCAGCAGCTGAAGCTCAAATATTCGTAGGTATTTGAGTAGTATCTGCATGACCTTGTTACTGTTGTATATGTGCTCTCCTCATACTTGTGCCAAGCCCACCTTTTGCACCCTCCTGGCCTGCTCAGCACCACCTCCAAAGATAGGTTGGGCTGGTTTGGATTTTTGCAGCTGCTGTTTTTCAACACTTCTTGTATTCTACGACCTGCCCCTGCGCACAGAAAGGAAGGGTTGGGTGAATTATTTTTACTTTTGTCCTTGCCCTGTGCATGTCTGCCCAGCAAACTACGATCTGGGCCGCCATTTCTGTCATAGTGTGCAGGGGATTTACTGTCAATGTTAAACCACAAGCTCAGGTTTTGCAAGCTTTAGTGTGGCCTCATGTCAGCACAGCCTTCAGTCATAATGTAAGGAAAACCATTCTAGTGATGAGAAGCTTGGTTGCATTCAGACATCTACTTTTTCGACTTAAGGTATCAAGGAAAGTCCAGGGTGTGCATAAAATTTTGTAATAGTTAACCTCTCCTTCAAAATTGGATTGTTATCTGCCAATTCTCACCACAAATACTAAGGTCGCTAATCAGCCATTGGTTGATACTGAATTTGGTTCCAATCTCATTCTCATTAATAATAAAAATACAGAAAATACCTGGAAATAAGTAGAAACATTCTCTCCCATAGTGGTAGTGTAACGTAGCATATTGTGCTGGTTTTGGCTGGTATAGTTAATTTTCTTCTTAGTAGCTGATAGAGCGCTATGTTTTGAATTTAGGATGAGAACAATGTTGATAACACACCAGTGTTCTAGTTGTTGCTAAGCAGTGGTCAGGAACTCTTCAGCTTCTCATGCCGCCTTGCCAGCAGGTAGGCTGGAGGACACAAGAAGCTGGGAGGAGACCCAACTAGGACAGCTGACCCCAACTGACCAAAGAGATATTCCATACCATGTGCTGTCATGCTCAGCACATACACTCTGCGGAAAGCCAGGGAGGGGCTGCTGCTCAGGGAGTGGCTGGGGGTGACGGTCAGCAGGGGGTGAGCAATTGCATTGTGTATCACTTGTTCCTATATTCTATATAGGAATATAGAATATATTCCAATTCTATTATTATTTTTCACTCTTCCTTTTCTGTCTCACTTGACTGTCTTTATCTCACCCCACAAACTACTTTTTTTCCCAATTCTCTCCATCCCACTGAGAGGGGAAAGAAGTGAGTGGCTATGTGATTTTTAGCTGACTGCTGTGTTAAGCCACAATAACTTTGCAAAAGTAAAGAAAAAAAAAAAATGCACAAAATGGCAAAATTAATTTGGGACAGAAAGATTACCTGAGTATAGAAGCGGTAAAAGGAAATACGGTGAAGAAGAGGAAGTAAGTGTAAAAGTGGGGATGGAATCCCTCCTCTTTCTTTTTCCTTCTAAATTACATCTATCCTTAGGATTTTTTAAGTCATCAAGATATACCTAGAGGATACAATTTCATGTTTTCTTAGTAGTGGAATGCAGCTCATTCATCTTATGAGTCTTCAGTTTTGTAAAATTGGTTACAGAATTAGATCCTGCAGACTGACACATGTGAGAGGAAAAGACTCAGTCATCTAAGAACAGCTATTTATAGTAGGTGTATCAGGTGGAATGGATAAATAAAGTAGGTAACATGCCATGATGAATTTTCCTGGAGAACCTCATGTAGAACATCTAGAGAACTTACTGTAGACAGATGGTATATAGTGGAGAATTACTTATCTTTTGAGACATCACCTGTCATCATCGCTGAAAAGAAGATACAGAATACAGGCAGAGCAAAGAAGCGCTCATAAATGATACAAAAATTCCCATTCAGCAAGGTTCAATATAATCAGAAAGGCCAGCATTGCCAGATGCCATAAAATGCTAAGTCAGTGTTGCATAAAAAGAGCCCTAAAAATACCCCTGTTATAGATCTAGTAAGGTTTTTCAGCTACATTTAAGTCTAAATTTGATGGAAGTAGAGTAAGTGCAAGTTGCTAAAACCAACACTACAACATGGTCTAATTTACTTTAATTTCCACAATATAAATACTTTAAAAGTATATCCCTTATTCTGAAAGCTGAGGTTATGCTTCTGATGCATAGACAGATTGAACTCAGATAAAGTATTTGCATTATGCAAGGTAGCATGACTGTAGTACCACTGCTTGCTGCAGTGTCACTCAGCCTGGTCCAAGCAGGATGCATTTTGCAATTAGATTAGATTATCAACAAAGATCTGTGCAGATGTGTTCTTTTGCTATTCCCATAATGATTATGAATTTCTGTTTCTTTACTGCAAAAATCAAGCAGGCCTCTGGGCATCGAACAGCAGACCCTTCTTTGCTCTATACCGCTGGTTTAAAAGTGATCAAGTCCTTCACGCATTAAAAGGATTTGGCACAGATTCAAGCAATGAAAATTTGTCCAAGATGTTTAATCTCTGTAGGTACAGGAGGTCAGTCACTAACAAGACTATCATTAAGTGTACTCCAGAGCCACACTTGAAGTATTACCTTTCCAGTTTGGCATACATTTAAACATAGGCAACAGACAGGAAATAAGATAATCACATCCTCCAGGGTCTTGCAGCTGCTGACACCTTCATTCCAAACCAGGGTAACTTTGAAAGGCAAGCATATTTGGTAGGATAGACTGTGAGAAGCAGAGGAAACTGACAGTACGGGAAACAGCATTTCTAGGTGGGAGGGGTTTAAATCTCTGGTATTTCTTTTAGCTGACTTCTTTTGTCCCACCACTTTTTAGACAGTGCTTTTCTACCTTTCAGCTCTCTACTCACTGCTCCTGGAGCAAGCCCACATAAGGGAAAAATACAAGAAGTTTTGTTCAGTGGGGTCATAAATACTTTTTAACTGTCTTCAGCTGTGATACAAGCAGAACAACATAACATTAAGAAATGTGAGATGGAAATACTTTACAGGTGCAACTACAAATATGTGACAAAAGATAACTTACTGCCAAGCTAAAGCCAGCCTACCATGTTTTATGGTGATGTAGTATATTGACCAACACTTCTGCTTCTTCAGGTGCCTAGTCATCATTAGGTCTGTGTTTAACAGCAATTCTGTGTCATCTCTGGGATGGAACATCATTCTGCTAGTGTGTTCATACATCATCTGACATTGTGAAGAACTAGCGCTGGCTGGACTTCAGGGCATTACTAGCCTGCAAGTGATAGATGAAGCAAACAAATGAAGCTGAACCACAGCTGGGTTCAAGGTGAAAAATAAGAACGTATTGGTCACTTAAAGCAAATTTTCTAATTTTATGATTTCTAGAAGACAATTCTTCCCAGATATTGAGGTGTTTCCCATGTCAGGGTTATGAAAGATAATTATGAAAAACCAATAGACATCATTTCTGAAGCAACTGTGCTGTTCCCTTGAAAATCTGACCACTGGCTAGCTAACCAAAAGGGAATTTTTGAGCCATCAAGTTCAACAGAGAAGTTCATACTCTGGCAGAACTTCATACTCTGGCAGTGATGTGAAATGCTAATAAAACAATACATTTGCTAGTCCCAGGAAGTTCAAACTGCAAATTAAATGTGGAATCTATAAAAAAAAAAAAAAAAGAAAATGACAGCAACAAAAACCCAAAAACCTGCGAGCACAGGAACTAAAAAATAAATAATAATAATACCCCCATCATCACACAGTAAGGATTTATTAGCATACAAAGTAGAAGATGAAGACTGTCTGTTGCATCTCTTGAATACCAGTGCAATAATTCAAAGCCAGAAGTGGGGTGTGCAGCCTCAGTTTTGATTCCCAACTGTGTCACCTTCATTTCAGTTGGATGTGAGGACTGAAACCTTTTTCCAGCAAAGGCTGACAGATAGAGATCCTCTGGGTTATTGCAGACCATGCAGGCAGCACAGCCATTCCTCCCCCATTTCAGGGCTGGCTATTGTTAATCATCATTAATTAACAATGATGGTTGTTAATCAAACTGTAGTCAGAAGAGCCCCACCATGTTTTATGTAAAATCTGGTTTCATTTTAAAAATAAAATTAAACATATTCAATTGGTAGGAGGTGCCAGCCCTGAAGCACGTCTCAAGGCCTTTGTGGAAGAGAAATTCTGTGCTGCATGAGCAGATGTGTCTTTTGTGGAAGTACTTTGCAACAACAAGGGTCAAGTTACTGATGAGTAAAATTCTGACTGACTAAAGAGAGATAACAACCAGAAGGAACATAGCCTACAACACTGCATGGATTCTTCATCTTGCCTTGACTGGTTTCTTATTTTCTTTTTCATCAACAGCAATAAAATACCATCCCATGTTTTAAACATGTGGCAAATAGTATTTTTGAAGATTCCTCCACACCTTTTTCTATCATAGAATCATACAACAGTTAGAGTTGGAAAGGACCTTAAGATCATCTACATCCACCCCCACTGCCATGGGCAGGGACACTTCCCACTAAACCATGACACCCAAGGCTCTGTCCAACCTGGCCTTGAACACCACCAGGGATGAAGCATTCACAACTTCCCTGGGCAACCCATTCCAGTGCCTCACCACACTCAGAGTAAAGAACTTCCTCCTTATATCCAGTCTAAACTTCCTCTGTGTAAGTTTGAACCCATTACCCCTTGTCCTGTCACTACAGTCCCTAATGAAGAGTACCTCCCCAGTATCCCTATAGGCCCCCTTCAGATACTGGAAGGCTGCTGTGAGGTCTCCACGTGGCCTTCTCTTCTCCAGGCTGAACAGATCCAATCTTCTCATCCTATCTTCTTATGGGAGGTGCTCCAGTCCCCTGATCATCCTTGTGGCCCTCCTCTGGACTTTTTCCAACAGTTCCGTGTTCTTTTTATGTTGAGGACACCAGAACTGCACACAGTACTTCAAGTGAGGTCTCATGAGAGCAGAGCAGAAGGGCAGGATCTTCTCCCTCAACCTGCTGGTCACACTCCTTTTGATGCAGCCCAGGATACAGTTGGTTTCTGGGCTGCAAGTGCACACTGAAGCCGGCTCATGTTCATTTTTCCATCAACCAACACCCCCAAGTCCTCCTCTGCAGGGCTGCTCTGAATCTCTTCTCTGCCCAACCTGTAGCTGTGCCTGCGATTGCTGCAAACCCAAGTGTAGGACCTTGCACTTGGCATGGTTAAACTTCATCAGGTTGGCATCAGCCCACCTCACAAGTGTGTCAA
>JAOEHY010000253.1:0-23983 GCA_025447955.1 Psilopsiagon aurifrons | reverse complement strand
TAATGTATTGTTAATATTTGTTAATATTATATTTAATAATACTAATAGTAGCATTATTAAATTAGTAGTATTGCCTGTGAAAAAGGGGGCTAGGGGGAGAATGTAATTCTGTAGAGTATTGTCACGTTTTCTCTTTCTGCCTTGCTGTGTTAAACCCTGTGTTTACTGGTACTTTGTGTGTCAGCTACCTCATAGAAGTTAACTGTCAGCTGGGAGAAGTGGTGACTTTGATTTAGGGTTGTTCTTTGTTGTGTTAGTTTCTGTATGCTGCTGACCTCTTTCTGACAGTATACATATTGTCTGGCTCAGGACAGAAGTGATAATTTACATTGTTGAACGCTCACCGAATGGCACTTCAAGGAGAGTACCCGCAACTACCCTCTACGCACACTTTGAACAGCCCAACATCAAGTCATCCCTGCAGCAGCTGGGGGTCAGCTTCTCCATGGCCAGAACAGAGCTTTCACCAGCACAAGTCAAACAGCTCCTGCAGAATCCTCCTGCTGGTATGTGGTCTGGGGCTGCACAGGGCACAGCTTGACCTCTGCTGCAGCTTTTTTGGGTCTCTGGGGAAAAAAGATAGTGTTAGGCAATTGGAAAACACCTTTTTAAAACTACAGGAGTTTCCAAGGCACTCTGACATACTCTTGTAATGGGTTTGATGACCGCAGGTTTTCCCATGCGGTGTAGTTTGCCAATACAGTTATAATTTATCAGTAATATGCCACACACCACGATACTATATGATATAGCCATCATAAACCACTGCAACTTGTGCAGCTAAAAAAAAAGTTCAATATCAGAATAACCATGTCCTATATTCACTGCCTAGTTTTCAGTGGGGTTGTTTAGCCTATATACATGGCCAAAGGTAATACATAGACAGCTTTGTTTTAGAGTAGGCAAGTGCCGTTTATGCAGTTTCATAGCATAATTGTGGCTACTGCTGTTTCTATACACTATTCCATGTAGTATTTGAAGGGAATTCCCTTCAGGGGTCAGGGGAAGCAGCCTATGGCTTCCAGCAGCCAGTATGGAGCATGTTCAGTAAGACCATAGTGTTTAAAAGCATAGCAAAGGTTATACCGTCTGGATGACAAAAAGAACTTGGCCTACTCCTGCAGGACAGAGACAAGCTGCACTGTTCCCAGCTGCTGCAGTGCTGGGGAGTACCTGCTCTGTGCACAACCAAATTAGCTGTTTAGTGCTGGAGGTGTATCATGTGTAATGATGGCTGGGCGCATCTTGTTAGTCCATGACTGAGAGGGAAGCTGAGGTTGTAGACTTACAAGCAGTAAGGTGGGGAAGGAGAGGTGTTAGTGCTGAGCTCAGGAGAGGCAGGCACACCCCAAGAGTTTTGGTGTAAAGGCAAGAGCTCTTACAAGGAATGACCTAGAGTGTGGTGCAATGAAGAATGTTACAGTAGCTGACTGTTCTGATCTCCTCTTGAAACTGACCTGAAATTGTTAAATTACCACCATTTCTGTTTTTCTTTTTGGCATGTCTTTCTGGTCAGGAAGTCAGTCGCTTCCCTATCTCTGTTCTGTTTGTTTTTAACTAGCATGACTACGTATGTGCATTTCATACATGGATCTGATTTGCACTGAGGTTTGGAGAGTAATAATTTGCATCATGGTGCTAATGCACATGCGCAGTTAAACTGCTTTTTCTTCATGTAATTACCCAGTGAAGAAGTTAGTGGCAAAACAAACAACTCTTCTGTCAACAGGTAAAATCCTTAAATAAATCCTGTTAGGAACCGTGATAATTCCTACTGGGATTACTTTTCCCACTGGTTTGGTACTTTGATCGCTTAATTACTGGTTTTTCTGGTATTTCATTTTATGCAATAACCCACCTGAAGAGGAAAGATGACCCAGGTGTAGCATACAGTGTGGTCAGTAGGAACTTTTCACCTTGACGTATGGATTGTCCCATTTGATTACCTATGGGTTGTTCCTTTCCGATGCTTTCAAACCAGTAGAAGTGACTGACAGGCTTTTGGACTGAACTTAGTGCCACAGTCCACAACCACAACTTACTTAATGAACCTTAATTTGTATAGCTGTCATTCAGGTTAGCATAGTTCAGAGGGTTTGTAACAGCTGTAAGATATGATATCTGTTCAGATCTATCCACATTAAAAACTTGTCTGTTGTTTTTGGTTTTTTTAAGGTGTTGATCCTATTATATGGGAACAAGCCAAAGTTGACAATCCTGACCCTGACAAGTAAGTCTAATAGTCTGTATCAGTATTACAGAAAGATGAAAAATATACAATATTGTGTAGTACCCTTCAGGTAACTTGTAAGAAACTAATTAGAGAATAACTTTGTTAAGCGCTGATCTCTTTTGAAGTAATGAGGAGCACTAGAAGTGCTAGTCTAATCCCTTTACCCTCTTAGGTGCTTACGGGTTGTCAGAATTAAGAGCCTTACTTGGATTACTTCCAGTAGTTGTGTCTGCCATTATATGAACTGGTTATTGTGACTTAGTTTTTGCAACCATTATAGTTTTTTCTCTTTATTCCTGCAGAAAGTGATGTACCCTTGTACCCTCCAGTGTTTACAGATAACTTAGGCTGATTGCTTTATGAAAAAGGAAAGGGTTGTCAGAAACAGTGAGGACTGTAGAACGTAGCAAAACAAGATATGTCTTTTTTTTTGTAATAAACCAAGATTATCTGTGACTTCATAGTAGATTATATTAATGATTGTTAATTCACATCGCTTATTTAATATGAAAATGACTTGTAAGAGATATTTGTATTCTTCCAGACTTATTCCTGTGCCGTTGGTGGGTTTTAAGGAACTGTTAAGAAGATTGAAGGTCCAAGATCAGATGACCAAACAGCATCAGACTCGATTAGATGTAAGATTTCTCATCTTGATCATGGCTGCATGCTGTTGATGAAGGATGTGCTGTTAAAGAGCCTCCCCCCATGCCTTCTGTATTTTGAAAACTGGAACCATGTGCATGGGACTGTGACTCCATTTCTTTATATATTTCTTCATTATATCTTTTGGCAAAAAACTGAGCGGTGCAGTTTGGCTTGGGTTTTTTTCAGGTTCAAGCTTCCTGTGTTGTTAGAGGCTAATTGAAACCAGCTGAATTAAGTTGCACTGGCATGGACTCTAAATCTGGGCACCCATTTTTCTGATACCTTCTGAAAATCCCAGTTGCATATGAAAATAAATAGAAATCAGAGCCATAAAGGTCTAGCAAAAAGCTTTCTGAAAGCATCTTTGGCAAGGAAGATGAGTTGCTGAACTGAGTACTGTTTTGAAACTCCCCATTTCAAATCAGGACTAACTTGTTCTGTTATCAGAAACTCTTATGATTTCTAACTGACTCCACCTCCTCTGCAGATAATATCAGAAGATATCAGTGAGCTGCAGAAAAACCAAACGACAACTATGGCAAAAATTGCCCAGTACAAAAGGAAGCTGATGGCACTGTCTCACAGAACGTTACAGGTACTGTGGATAGTCTAAGAAACTCATTCTGACATACAGCGTAGCGCCAGAAGGCAAACTGAGAGGGGGCAGGATGACCTGTGTAATTTTGTACATTGACAGCGTTGAGAATGAAGTTCTGACTTCATCTAAATGGTGTCGATTTAAGTAACAGCAGAGGTCCCAGGGAAGGCCTCTAGTGCACAGCATGTCATAGTGCTGTGGGAAGTACACTCTCGGTACTTGGAAGCTGTGGGACTGCCTCAAGGTTGCAGAGGAACAGCCTAAAGAGAGTAAATCTGATGAGAGACAAGCTGGTGGAAGGACAAAAAGACGTAGTTGGGTTAGTAGGGAAAGATGGGTAAAGTCTTCTCTAATGAACCTGGAAGACTTCTTTTGTAGGTGTTAATAAAACAGGAGATCCAACGGAAAAGCGGTTATGCCATCCAAGCAGACGAAGAGCAGCTTCGTGTGCAGTTAGATACAATTCAGTGTGAACTTAACGCACCTACACAGTTCAAGGTGAGTAGTTAATAGCACTTTGCTGACATCTTTGGTTTTTCCTCACGGAAGAGTGTAAGTTTTCCAAACCACACTTTTAGAGTTGTTGTGGAAAGCTTTCAGAAGAGAAGTCCATCAGTATTGCCGCATTGTAGCGTCATGCTCTTTGCTGCATCACTGATAGGTATTTAAGTGTTTCTGAGTTCCGAGAAGTATTGGAGTGGCTTGCCTTTTGCATGTCTTTTCCCCTCTCTCCCGCCTCCCAAAAAAAAAGTTTAAAATGGAATGAGCAGCAGTGCTTCCAGCCCTGGTGCCTCAAGTAGTGGTACATGCTAAAGCTCTGACAGCTGTGAATGAGTTGAGTTTGGTTTAAGCCTGTCTCTCTTCCCAGGGCAGACTGAATGAGCTCATGTCCCAAATCAGGATGCAAAACCACTTTGGAGCTGTGCGGGCTGAAGAGCGCTATTATGTAGATGCAGACCTCTTAAGGGAAATCAAGCAAGTACGTATTACTGGGGAAAATCTGGGGATGCTCTTTGAACTTCATAACTTAAGCCAGCTACACAGGAGCTTGGAAGATCTGTCTAAGAAATTATACCAGGCTTTTCAATCAGCCAATGCCACGGTACCTTTGAGAAATACTGCTTTAAATCTGTTAAGTTGGACTGTGCTCATACTGGTTTTTAAACTATCTATCTGCAGCATCTGAAGCAGCAGCAAGAAGGCCTGAGTCACCTAATCAGCATCATAAAGGACGACTTGGAGGATATCAAACTTATAGAACAGGAACTGAATGAGAGCATTCCCAGAGGAGTCGTCTTCAGTTGACGCATCGGATGCTGCTGGGCTGACACAGAATGTGTTACTCAAGTTCATGGTTTACCTTGCAAGGCTAAAAAAAAGAAAGATAAAAAAATAAACTACATACGTACTTTCTAAAAGCAGTGGTATTTTGGCTGTTATCTTTAGAATTAGCAAAGCCTCTCCTAAGCTTTTGAACTTGACCTTTGGAAGGTTTATCTTTTATAAAGCTGTATATGCTTCAGTAAAAGAAGGACAACTGAATCTGTTCAGATACTGGTTTACTATAATACTCTATGTACTGTTGTACATGTTTCCTTTTTTTATCTTTTTTTTTTTTTTCCTTTTTTTACAACAGCATTGTCCTGGAAATGCAGTACTGATGGAATTGTTCCAACTGTGACTTGGTCTGAGGAAAGCTTAGCCCACTTCCATGTTTATGTCAAAACAATCAAGTAACATCCCTATGTAAACAGCTAATTTAAGTCATTACAGATCCGTATGTTGCTGTTCGTATGTCAGGATGCATGTCGCAGCTGGGATGTCTGCAATACCAGTAGCGTACTGGTGCAAGCTGCTGGAAGTTGATGTTTTCCTTTTCTTTCCTTCCTTCGGACTTGCAAGGATCTGAAGGTTGTGTTTTCATCAGTTGACCTATGTGAATTATACAAAGCTTTGCTGCCTCTTAAATAACAACGCAATGTCTAGATGTTGTCTTCTGCCCTTTTTTGATTGCTGGAGAGTAATAAATTCAGTCTGACTTTGTAATAATGTGTGCATGGTATTGCATCAGCAAAGCAGTGAACCTCCCAGTGACAGCTCCAAGTTAATGCATGTCACTCTCCTGCAGGCACTGCAGGTAACAAGATATCAAACCAAAGACCAGAGAGCTGCTTGGCAGCCTCTGTCCCCAACTAAGATACAAGGTCATAGTCCTTAGGTCCTACCTGAGACCAGGTACTCCAGAGCAGGGGACTATTAGAAGCATGGGAGAGACAGCTGTCCCACCCAAGTTGCCTTTTTTTCCTTACTACAAGAGTCACAGAATAACTGAAGCAAAAATACATTATCCTCTCCAGTAGGAGTCTCTTATGATAGAGACAGAATAATTTTGTTCATTAACCACAAAAAAAAAAGAATTGATAAAGAAACAAAATAACCCAGAACCAGCAATGTAGAAAAAAATGTTTATTGAATGGGAAGTTGTGCTTCAGCAGTTGCTACCACCTTAAAACACTACCTACAAGAAATACTTCCATTTTACTACACTGGAACTAGACCTGTAACATTTCATCACATGTATTGACAAGCTAAGCTAAGTTGCATCTTCCCTTTGAGCAGGAAGTTCTACTTGAAACAGCTCCTTCTTAAAAATGGCCAGATTTGAAGTGCAGCTTATCTATATTACCCATTCCCTTCCCAAAATGAATCACTCCTGTTGGCTATAGCAGTCGCTGCTTTCAACCAAGAAGTGCTCCAGGTATCTGCCTTGTCTCTCCCCACTTCACATTTGCCGGCACGCTCTGCTGTTAGGTGGGGGGCAGTCCTGGCTTCATGGGCAGTCAAGGCATTGGAGGTGGCAACCCACACCAGGTTCTCACTACTGTGACTGTTTGACAAGGCGGAAGGCTTCTAGGAACTCATTGAAGTCAATATTTCCATCCTTATTGAAATCAATGCTGCGAACTAAGTCGTTGATGCCATCATCTGTGAGTTCAATGTTCATGTGGGAGCTGAACAGCTTCCAGGTTTGGTGGAATTCCTCAAATGAGATGAGACCTGTGGAGAAGAAAGGAAGGCCGCAGCCACTTCAGCACAAGGTCACCACAGGCACTGCGGCAGGACCCCTGCTCAGGCTTGAACTCTCATCCCCCCTCTGCTACCTGAATATCCTTAAAAGAAGGAAAGAAATCACTCATCATACACATTTCACATGCTGCAACTAAATTTCCTAGCATGGAGAACACTGACTAAAACGCAACTTAAAGAGTAAAGAGACAATGCAATTTGGGAGAACAAAAGAAGACAAAGCCTTGTATTTTCTCTTGCCCAAATTAATTTGGTGGAGAAGACTGCTTGAAAACAGGTAACACTCAAGATCCTGAGTATGGTGCATTACTATCAGTGCTCTCATTACAGTTTTTGTTCTGCTGAACTTCAGAACTATGAATTATTAATTCTTTACCTGGACTGCACAGAGCCCTCCAAAATGCATCAAGTTGGTGGAATCACACTGTGACATTTCAGAAGTTCTTGAGAGAGGAGAAAGACCCAAGCCTTAAACCACTGAATAAAAATGCCTGTGTACATACTAAAGGGGGCCCAAAAGTAGAACAGAATACAATGCAGTGACCAACACCCCCTGCAGACTTGCTTACCTGAATGATCTCTGTCGATGATCCTGAATATAGTCTCCAGGTTGGATCTGTTACGATAAATGACTTCCAGCAAGCTCGTCTGGATGTGCTGAAAGACAATACATTCATGTTCCTGCCCTTCTGACAGCTGTCCGCTTTCTCTGAGCAGTTGCTGCTACCTTCACATAAGTGAAAACATTTTGTGCTCTCAAGAGTTTGCCAGCAGTGCACTTAGCATCATGCGTGCCTTACGAAACAGGCTGGTGATGACTGGATCCTCTGTGCAACTGCATTGTAGCAACTTACTGCTTCCAAACATGGCTTTTCTGGGCTAACAGAGAAGACAGTGACTTGGACTATGCTTTTTAACCATTGCAGAGTTGGTTTTGCTGGGTGTAATTAGAGAAACTGTGACTCAGAGAATGGAATATAGTTTTCCTACTCAAAAGCCTGCATCCAAAACTACCTCTAGGTTTTGATCGCACATGCATCATCTATTTCTACAATGGACTGAATGTTTCTGGACTGATGCAGTTCACGCAAGCTTTTCCGTCGATTTTAGTATGATTTTGAATTACACAAGAACTATCAATTCCCCTGTAGTACCTTTCTTGGTTCCGCATGCTGAAGGGATCTGATGACATGCTTTGCATCATGCTTTGATGGAAGGGGATGAGTCCTTACCTCTCGGCTCCGCCGCTCCATGGCCAAGTCATCCAGCCAGGACTTGTATTCCAGCATGCCATCTGCCGTGCTGTGCACGAGCTGCGGCCTCAGCATTCGCCAGGGCAATCCCAAGTGCAAGACTGACTCCACTGCTGTTGCCCAGTTGCTCAGCGTGATCCTTCCTGTAAGGAAAAGACCTCTGAGAATCAAGACAACTGGAAGCACATAAAAGCAAAATAAAAAGCCTACAGCAGTACTCATACACAGTCTGCCGTGCTGCTGACAGCAACAGCATTATTTCTCCATGGCACACTTCAGCTCTTTGGTACAGGCAAAAGCCCTACATGGCTGTACAGGTATCAGGCATTGCTGCTCCCCCCTGCCCTAGCAAGTTTTTGATCATTGCAAGAAGTCAGGGTCATGGGCCTGCAATCATCTGAACAACATGAAGACACTAACTTTGGATATTTCATTATAATTCTGTGGCCTACAGCCAGGGTCACCCTGCAGACTGTGGCCTACACAGCTGCACCAGTATTTCCTCAGCAGCCCAGAAACATGGAAAATCCTCTAGTTTAGCAGCTGCTGGAACAGCTGAACTGAACTTCTGTCAACAATTTTGGTGCCAGAGAAGAAAGCAAGAAAGTAGTTCTACCCAGAAGCAGCCAACCACTGTGTCCCTTTTGTCCTCCAGCCAGCAAATGGACAGAACTCAACAACACATCTTGGCAGCTGCACCAGCACAGCACTCCTGGCAGATGTATTGTTATGAGCTCTCAGCTCCTTCCTTAAGGCTCTGACAGAGACAGCTGCTACAAAGGACATCCCTCATGCCCCTCTTCCCTGTGATTTTAGACTCCGGGGATGAAGGAACATCTAGAGACCACACAGCGCTTCCCAAGTGACACAACAGACATGTTCCAGGTCAAATTCACCCGTATTGTCCGTATCATAGGCCTTGAACACGCTGATGAGAGCTGAAGTGTGAGCAAAGAGCTTTTCCCGCAAGGCTCGAAAGGCTGACTCCTCTACTCTGCTGATTCTGAAGGGTGCAGGAAAGAGAGAAGCACATTAAGGGCTTGCCACGAAGCATGAGAGAAGCTGCACCCTCCCAATCCTCCAGCCTATCCCTGCATTGCCCAGCCCCTTGCACAGCTGCTCTGCACAGCTACAGCTGCATCTGACTGCTCCTGACAAAGCAGTGCGTGACAAACACAGCCCTGCATTAATTTCTGAAGTGAAGGCAACCTCAGCAAGTGTCAAAACTTAAATTTGACATTGAAAAGAGCAACTGGAAAATCAGCAGTCTCTGAGTTTCTGATCCTGTAAGCTCCCTTGAGCCCACACAAAGCTGGAATCCTCCTCTAGTGCCATTATTTAGTAAATCAAGCTGTGAAAGTTCAGCTCCAAAGTCAAACATTCTCAAAGGTTTTCCCTTTTGGAATTTTGACTTGGTGAATACAGCGCAACAGGAAAGCCTTGCCTTTGGGTCATAGTGAGAGTATGGGCTGCCTTGTTGGCTTGGTACTGAACAAAATGGGGGACGAGGTCTGGCCCCAGCTTCACGTAGGCTCCCCTGTTGCTGCCAATCTCATAGTAGTTTGAGGCTGAAAATATGGTCAGCACCTAACCCCAAAACAAAAAGAGATATTTACGATCAGTTCATACATCCTATATAATATACACGTGTATCTGCGAAAACAACACAACCAATCTTATATGGAGTTAACAGACTAAAAGCACCATGTTTTATGTGGAAAAGGAAGAGTAAGGTGGCCTGGAAGACTTACAGGTTGGAGTTTGAGGGCAGTGCAGTTCCTAATGTGTATCTGACCACATGCTGAACTTCTGTGATTTCACTGTGTTCTCCTGACAGACTTCCACTCTCCACTGCAGTTAATGCAGTCAAAAGTGCCCCTATGGAAGTCACTGAGGTGACCCTGAATCTTCCAAGAGCAAAACTGCTGCAGCAGCTTAGTAACACCTTTTGTATGTCATCGTCAGAAACAGCTGCGCTAAGTGGAGGCAATGGCACAAATGGGTTCAAATCTCAGCTACCAGGCATAAGAACATGCTTTGCCTGCACACTGAATGCCCCTCATGGTGTAGGTGGCTCCAGACGGTGCTGACCTAAGACTTCATCTGGAAACACTTCAGTAACTCCCAGTAAGGCTGTTCAATGATTTTGTATGTACCTAACAAAGCCTCGTTGGAAGAAATGCAGAGCTAAGAGAAGCCATCACAGAACATGTACCCTGTCAGGATGGAAACCCAAGCATCCTTCATGCCATCCCCCTCACCGACCTTCCGGTTGTGACAGAACTCGTAGCCCTCTTGCTTGCACTCGTGGGAGCGGATGAGGAACTGCAAGTTGTACTTCTCAAGGATCTTCCTTGTCACGTCAGGCCCAAAGTAGCAGCCACCACCTCGCACCATATTTACTATGCAGCCTTCCTGAGGCATGGGGTCACTCCAGAGAATGTCTAAGATCTGAAGGGATGTGAAACATTTACTGAATGAAGAGTACCCAACAGAAACCACGCATCAAAGTTTACGAAGCAAATACAGCTCTGCCTCCAAATCCCTCCCTGGAGTGCTGCTATTACTATAGTGCAGGGAAACAGCGGTCTTTGTTGCATCCTAGCTGAACTGCCATGCTGCTCTGCAGGACTGCTGCAGACCTGGTGCACCACAGAGCTGACAATATTGTAGGTCTTGGGGAAGAGGGCTGTCCATAAATCAGGCCTGATACAAGCTTTCCTTCTGCTGCCTCTAAGATTGCAAAGGGCCTTGCCTGACCTCCTGCATACCAAAACACAAGTCCCAGGGCAAAAACACCTGGCAGATCTTGAGGCCGTGAGCAGGCTTAGTGCTAAATTCCTTGGCACTCTAGCCAGGACGTTCCACAGCCTCCAGAAATGTAAGTGCGGACTCAGTAACTGCTATTTGGATTAAAGTTTAATCTCTTTAACCCTGACCTCAATCTGTAGCTTTATTCTGATAAGGTGTGCAGTGCTGAGTTGTCATGTAACACGGAGGAAGGAACGATGGTTTCAGAGCACACAGAAGGGGCTTACAGACACCCTGGTCTAACACAAACAGGTAAGCAAATTCCCAGGCTCTGACACTCCCTATCAACCTACTCACAGGGCAACCCAACTAAAACCTTCAGTCTGCTCTTAGCACACAACATCACAACTCACTTGTCAGCAAATGACGTGCTCATTCATTACCTTCAGGCTGACTTAAGGTACCCCACATACGCAGCCAGCGATATAACCCCTGGGCTCTACAGTCTGTCTTGTCTATTCTATTCTTTCTCTTCCCTGCCATGATTCAAGAAAACCTGTTGTCTGCTCTATGTCTGAGCAGCAGTTTAAATTATACAACCGTACAAAGAGATCTGTGCACTGACCCACATGTTTTGCACTGAGATTTCTCATATCAGAGAGCAAACCTCCAGGAGGCACATACAGCCCACCAAGCTCAGGGCCCCACTAGGCTACTCACCTGCTTCCAGTCCTCCTGGCGAGTCCGGCACGGCCCATCCAAATCTGTCAAGGAGACCACGCTGGCGTAGGTGAGCTCCTCCTCTTCTGACTCACTGATGTCCACCAGCCGGCGGCACCACTCAATTTGCTCCTGCACTGTCTGCCGGACCCACCTGGAGAACTCCAGCCTGTTGGCTGTGCTGGGAGCCTGGGTTGGTTGGGGTGAGGGAGGTAATTTGTGAGCTGCCTCACTCCCCGCTGGGTCATTCTCTGCTTTGCTCTCCTCGTTTGTTTCCTGTATTTCCACATTTCTATTTGACTTCTTTCTTTTCTTCCCTCTTAATACAGAAACAAACTGAAAGAGGTAAAAGAGAAGAGACCTGATCACACCACTTGGAAACCAGTATCTTCAGCTCTAACATCTTCCACTGGCAGACTGTCAAGTGATCCAAGCCTCAATTCCCTTTGCTACCATCAAATGCTGATTAACTGTGGGTGATTACTAGTGCCATCCTCTTGTAGATGCCATTCTGGGTTTACAGCTGGGGCCCCCATCCATCCTAACTACAGATCACTCTTCTTTATTGACTTTAAGCTGCTCAGACATTTCACAAAAGATGGAGTACATAGATTTAATCTACAATGGGAATGTGTTGGCAGAATGAGGAAAGGACTAATCCTTAAACATTCCAGAAGCCAAGAATGCCTCTTCCCTTTACACCTCCTGCACACACACTATTAAACCAAAGTGATCCCCTCCATGCCTGTACCTAAACACAGTTTGTCTAGGAAGACCATCAACAGCCAAGATGACTTGTAGAAATAAGCTCCTCACCACAGATCAGCAACACTGTTGTCTCTTGCAGTGTTTAGGAAATGAAACCTACTTTGTTCCTTTGAATTTTCTCAAGCACGTCCAGGTCAGTGGTGTCAGAGATGCCCCCATGTACAATGAGGACTTTCTGATCAATCAGGGTGGCAAGGGGCAGCCAACAAAAGACATTCTGAATCATCTTCAAGATTTTCTTCCCATGCACCTAGGAGGACAGGTCAGAAAGAGAAACATGCTAAAATGCATCAAGGCTTTAAAGTCTACCTCTCGCCTGGTAAAGGTGATACGAAAGTATACCTACCTTGTATTTATGCATTACTTCCTTGGTGAAACCATAGCTAAAGGAATAGGAGAAAGGAAATTCAGTGGGATTTCACAGTGACACCCTTGACATTGCAACCAGCCCCACACAGAACCCGTACCGTAAGTTGACCATGTGGTCCTCATGGTTCCCACGGTTGAGGTGAACCTCCTTTGGATAGATCAAGAGGAAGGTAAAGAGGATGATGAGGATCTCAAGGGACTGTTTGCCTCTGTCTACAAAGTCCCCGTTGAACACATAGGACTTAGAAGGGGAAGGAAGGCCATTCTATAAAAGCAAGGAACAGGCAGATGTCACAAGAGAGGCCTCCCCACAACCTCCATGTACTTCTCCCTACCAGCCCCACATGCTCTCACTCCTGTCCCAGGGTACCTTATGCAATAGGTCCTGACTCCTACTTTTATCTGTAGGCACCCAGCAGCAAACGGACTGACAAGTGAAAGCTGTCAGTCAGGAAGAGTTGCCACTGGTATCAGCGCTTAACAAAAATGTCCACCGTCACTTCCCAAATGTACACGTATATCAGATTTCAGCAAGGGAATAAGCTGATGCTTTGTGAAGCCAAACTGATCAAATTGACCCAGAGAATTGCATGTGAACATCCCAGGTCTGCAAACACTTCTCAGCACGACCCGTGTGATCCCTCTCCGCATGCCTGGCCAGCCTCCCTCTCCAGATTTGGTGCCTACCTTATAAAATATGAGGAACAAGTCATCCAGCTGGCCATGCAAGTCTCCTAACAGGCACAAAAAGACAAGTCATGGTATGTTTACCTTCAAGTTAAAAAGACACCGATAAATAACTTCCTATGAAATATCGCCTCTAGAAATTGAAATATTTGAAATATTGAAATGAAAAAATTGAAACAAACTGAAATATTTGGGAAGTTCAAGGTACAGATTTCTTTATACTGAGGCATGTGCACAAAGGAAAATGACATGATGTAAAGGCTGACACCTGGGAACACCAAAAAACCCACACTAGCTTCTGAAGCCTCCGATTCAGAAGTTTCGTTCATTTATCTCTTATGATGATGACACAACGTGACACAAGAAACTGACCGTTACATGGGAGATAGCTTTGCATATGAAATAATAATCAAACTAGTTACCATCTAGGGGCAGGGTTTGTCAATGATGTATCCCAAAATCCATCCCGGAAGCCAAACACAGGATACAAACAGACAAATCACATTCCCTCAACGCCCTGTTTCCTTCCTGTTCTAGACCAAGCAGAAAGTGGACCAAGATGCAGGCATGCTCCCTCCACCCTCCAGGCTAGTCTTTACAGCAGAGCACATTAAAGCATTGTAGGGTAACCTGAATATGTTGGTCAGCACCAGTTTCCTCTCTGTGCAAACAAGCATTTGCTTACAGACCTCATTCATGTTCCACATTCAGTACAGAGGAGAGCACATGTGCTTGCTACCATTTGATAACTTTCCCACCCCTTCCACTCAAGTGATGTGCCCAGAGATTGTGCAGTACCCCATCTCCCAGACCTACCGCACACGGTGACCTCCTCGCTGTAGCACGTGGAGACATGACTGATGTTTGGCAACTGCTTGAGGTGCTTCCTGGTCTCATGCAGGAGGTTTAAGACATAGCGAGCATGGAGCTGCTACTAGGAGAAAGCGAAGGGATTAAAGCAGGAAATCAGTGACCTCTGAGCAGCAACGCAGCTCTGTAGAAGGTCCCGAGGACCCCAAGGACCCACCACTGATTGATAGCCTGGATGGCAGATGCTCTCACTGGGACAACAGTGCTGACCTATGGGCTCGTAAACAAGGTGAGGCCAATACTGGGAAACAGCAGGACTGAGGAGATTGGCCCAACGCAGCCTCAGCGCTGGCAGGGGAATCCAAAAGCTTCCTGGAGCAGCAGAAATTCCAGCCGGTATCACAGGTAAGAAGCTGCACTTCTAGATCTTTCTTAGCCTTTTCCACATTAAACCAGGCTGTGAACTCCCACATGTCCTGCAGAAATGTTCCCAGGGTGTTGGCATTTACTATTAGTCAAGGCACTAGAGACCTCTGTTTTGTGAGTCATTTTGTTTGGAGAAGGGCCTTGTGGCCTGTTTTGCAGTTCAGCACCTTGACTGAGTGATGGCAACAGAACACTGCAGTTGTACAAGGAATTGCCTTGTTAACGCTGCTGAACTGGTGCTGGACTTCCCCAGCAAAACCCTCACGTTTTACATTGTAAATATAAGTCAAAGCTGCATGGCACAAAACATAACTTCTATCAACTGCTTCTGTTTGGGCCATCCTAAACTTTTTAACAAATTGAGGAATTGCAACAAAAAAAGACAGAATATTTTAACACGAACTGTTGTGGGGGTGGGGTTTTTGTTCCCTTTTAGAATGAAATTCAGGTTAATATCGGTACATACCTATGAAAAGTTTTGGGGTTTGTCAGAACTATATTTTCAGAGAGGAAAAAGTGCCTGTGGTAGGAGGAAACACCAAACCATTGCCAGCCCCATTTCCTTCACAGCCTGTCAGCTTGTTATACTCCAATCAGCTTAGCTGGTTAGGAAGGCTAAACCCAAGCCATCTATCTTAGACCCTTGCACAGAGGGGGGAAAGCATGGTTCCTTTTGGGATCCTTACTTGTTTCTGTTTGAAAGCTTCCAGCAAGGCAGTCGCATGGTCAGGAAGGAGTGGGAAAGAGAGACGGGGTCCGGTGTAGGAGTCTGGCACCTCTATGGATTCATAGTCACAGTACTTTTCCAGCTCTGCCTCTTTGAAGCTTTCCCCACTAATGAACATGCGACTGATAAAATCCCCTGGACGGCAGATGGGTCAGTTGTTTTAAAAATAGAGACAAGGAAAAGTTAGGTTGGCTCAATGCACCGTTCCAGTAATTTGCTAAAGAACAGCTGTTTGGTTGGGTTAGAGCTCACAAGCAATGGCAGGGGTGGGAGACAGCTTCCAGTTTGACACCGCTACAGAATCTGCAGCAGGGGAAACGGCTGCAGGGACAAGTTTCCACGTGCTATGTGTCAGGCAGTGCTGGCAGCTACGCTAGCACCACTTTGGTAGAGCCAGATGGACATTGGTTGCCATGGCTAACTGAAATCTTATTTTCCATGACAAGAAAAAGCAAGCCGTATCATAATGAACCATCTCCTGCATCCCACTGTTTTTTGTCAGCTTGCACCTACATTCTCAGTGCTGCACAAATTTGTATAAATACACATACACCCATTTTTAGTGCTGTAACATCTCAGAGCCCAACTCTAGGAACAGGACACTATTGTACCCTTTCATACAGACACTGAAAAAAAGGTCTTCCTCAACAGTTTTGCTGTAAAATATGTGGGGTGGTTGTAAGAAAAAGGGTGTCAGTTTGAAAGGAAGGAGCAAATGCTTCAGCAGGTTATGGTCAGAAAAGTAAATGGTTAGTTTTGACTCACTACCATGAGATTTTAGAGCTAAGCTCTTTAGCAAGTTCCCAGCACTAAGATAATGCTCTCTGAAGATTAAGGAAGATACAATATTGGTTCCCACAGCACTTCTCCCCCCCACACCTCAATCATAAGTGAGAGACTAATTATAAATCAGATAGACAGATACCCTAGAGATTTCTAATTCTATTCGTAGCTAACATACTGAGCTTCTACGCCCCCTTCCAGCTCCTAAGGAGCAGGAACTGTCTCACATTCCTTGCACAGCTCTGACAGTCTCCAGACAATTCACTCCCTACCCAAATTCCTGATGGCATCACTCTTTTTCTCTTTTGGCTCCTCTTGCCATCCTGAAGGGGCAGCACTGGACAATGAATCAATACAGGGTGCAAACTGAGCTGCTGGTGCTCATCCACAAGTGGCACATAGAAACTTACTCTCTTTATTGCTGCTTGGTGTGAAGTGATCCATGAGGTAGCTGAAGAAGTTGTGAAGCTGCAAGAAGAGAGCAAGCCCATCATCATTCACCCTGGAATGAAGTCCTGCAGAGTAGCAACTTGACAGGATCTTCTTTCTAGAAGTATTGTCTAAGCCCTTCTCGCATTGTTGAGTGTGTACAACAAAGCATACTGTAGCAACTCTAGTTTGACTATCTTGTGATCAAATCACCAAAGTAGCTTAACCTTCACCCTTAGAGGCAGAAGTGCATCTATAAGCCCTCCCTCTCCCTGCCTGACAGCAAACAAGGCAACCACATAAGAGAATATCAATCAAAGTTAAAGTATAACAAAACAAATAGCATTGTCTATTGTGTCCAACTCAGGAAAAACAATACTAAATGGTCCTTACAGCTTTCTTTCAAGACTCATTACTTAGGGTCTCATCAGGCAGACAGGAAGTCAACAGGGTAAGAAGGGGCAGGAAACCCAGTCCTTGGCCCACTGAAGTACTTAGAGATTAAGCAGCCAGTAGCCAGAAACGAGGCACAGAAACCACCCTCCTGTGGTCTTTTCCATGGCACCTTACCTTGATCTGATCCTGCTCACAAGCATACTCTATGGATTGAAAGATTCTCCAGGTGCAGCGTCGGCGCATTTCCAGGCGAGCAACATAGCGCCGGTACCACTGCTGGATCAAGACAGCTGCCTTGAAAGCTGGGGACAAAACCAGAACCAGCGTGCTGTGCAGCACTGGCTGCAGCTGAGGCACCCTGCTACAGCTCCTTTCCTGACCCTGAAAATTGCAGAGGGACCTCTCTTCTTCAGGGAAGGTGTTCTGATACCTAAATACCAAGGGTAACAGAACACACATCTTTTCAGCATATTGTGAGAGGTTGATCTGACTCTGCCTGACCAGAGACCTCTGATGAAGCGCTTCTATCCATCACTGCTGGCCCCTCAGCACCAGCATTAACAGCAGCTTATTAGGGCCTAAAGATCCAAATGTGCTATTCAGTACTAATGAACAATTTCTTCCCTTTCTATTTACCCTCATCATTTTCATGTCCATCTTACAGTCTAGGTTCTGTGGCTTCAGGAAACTAGAGATTTGACTGAGGTGCACCAGGAGTTGGGGGAAAACAAAACAGAGTCCTCTTCCGGAACCTCAAAAATATGGGGATTATCCAGCTTCCTTCTAAGGCAAATCAATTCCTCAGGTTTTACTGTTCTGGACAAACTTCAGAAGGGATCTATTCTGGCATGAATGTTAACATACCATCTTCTTAGACTAAAAGAAAGACAAAATTAACACCCACAGAGAAAAGAGGGAGACAGGTCTTTGGCCACTTATTGACATGGAAGGAACAAAATGCAGAAAATGATGACTATTTGCCCTGATCCTTAAACCACAACTATTCCTCTGCATTTTCCTCATTCCAGTGTTTTCCACTAAAATATTATTTCACATGGGGAGTGTGCATATTTGAAGCACATTGGTGCAGAGTCCCATTTGCTTTTTCATGTTCTGCCACAGTCTAGTACCTCTAGAAACAGCTCCATCCTCCTTAGCTGCTCTTGACACCATATGGACTGCCTGGTTACTTTACAGAACCCTGCCGAACAGCTTTGTAACTTATCTCTCTTTTGATAACCTCTGTGTACCTTCCTGGAGCCCTACCCTAGAGCCCTACATCTAAAATAATTTCTAACACTGCTTCTCTGTGGCATCTTTAGCTGAGAGGGGGAAGGATGACTGCTCTATCTACAGGCTAGCCCCAGAATCAAACGGAGATGACAGAGCTGGCCCTGCTGCAGAAGCTTGTGTTCCTTTGGTATCTGGTTTGTGAGAGAGCACTGCCACATTCACCAAAGCAGGGATAGCAATGGGGGGTGTGGGCTGGAGAAACTTGATTAAATAGAAAGCAACACCACACCTGTACCCCAAAGACTGCTATATGCTGACAAAGAGATCACATTAACTCAATTATCTTGCATTAATTACGCAACATAAACCACCCTCCCTGTACTTCAGCAGGAAACATTGACCTTTACCTAAATAAGATGTCCTGATGGTTTATGTATAGAAAATAATAATCCTTCTAAATTATGTTACTGCTACAAGAGTAGGAGCTGCAGAGCACAAAACACGAAGAGCTATCGCTATTGTGCAGCTGGGGAACTGAGTCGTGGTGAAGTCATGGGCAAGAAGGTAAGACTTGGCTAGCCTTAATTCAAGAATAACTTACGTAGCCTTTGCCTGAGCCTTATTTCTTGAAAACAAAAATGCTTACTGATTTGCTGCACTGTGAGAAAAGAAAGGCTGACTTTTTTTCTGCAGTTTGGTGCTCATGATGCTACCTCTTCAAGGCTCTTTTATAACTGACATGACAGTAGCTACCTCACTCCCTGCAATTTGGCTGGCACATAACCAAAATCACAGTAACAATCGTTCTCTAAAATAAACAGCTTCTAACTATCTTGCATTTATATGCAAGATATGCATATAAATATATGTGCTTGTAAGTCTAAAATAACTGCTAACACTGGGTAAGTGCCTAATTACTGTAGTAGGAGCCAGACATAGTTCAAGTGAATACCGAGTGGAAATTCATAGCTAGGACTCCACATACACCAATATAGCTAAATCCTTTGAAATATTAAAACCCAAATCTATGAAAGACTCATTATCAAACATACAGTGAGCATATCTATCCCCATCCACATTATTTTAAGCTCCACACGGGCAAGGCATTGGGTTTTTAAGCTACTTCACAGAGACTGACTGCAACTGAAAAAGCCAGGTATTGTAATTCACCAGCTTACCTGGGTGAGTTTCATCTGGCAGTGTTTGTACTAGTTTAGAAAAAAAGAATAAAGAAGGAAGAGAAAGAGATTTATCCACATTTCATGGGGATCCAAGCAGTAAACTGAATCATACATATCACATAAGCTACTAAAAGCATGTCAAAGTGGCAGCACTCAAAACTAAAATCCACTGTTCATGCTACAGTACAGTTCACACATCAGTCTACAGGATCTAGGCTTGAGGAGCCCTCTCTTGGGTTCCTCATCGCTTTCCTCCCTCAGGCCCCTCAAGGGCCAGTTTATCAGAGCCCTACTAGCTATGCTTTCTATTGGGGACAGCCTCTGGGCCTTATGCAAGAGGTTAAGACAACACCTGGCACTCTGTACTTGGATGGAAACTTCTAAGCAGCTCCACATCTGCAGATCACCAGATCTGAAGGGTTTGCAGAACCAGACATTCTGAGAGGTTTTACTGCCATGGGAAGCTGTTGATGGGGTAGTGGGTCTCATGCAGAGTTTCAAATAAGTAACTGCTTTTATGGTATACTTTGTTTGCTATAGACAAGTCATTATCATAAACCAGCCCTGAACTTGTTGGGCAGGTCTGTGGTTTTCTGATGCTACAGGCAATGGACAGATTTAACTTATTTAAATAAACTTTGGAGGGAGAATTTCAACAAAATAAAATTACAATCCAAAAGACTGAGTCACAATGGTATCCCCACTTCCTTAATTTCTATGTGCAGTCACCACTTTTCTTTCCAAGGCTCCTGAAACAGTTTTCACTATTCTGCTGTTCTGCCAATGCCAAATGATTTAAACAACAAAGGAAGCAAACATTAACTTCTTTACACTTCATTATATTTAAAGTCTTCCTCACAATCTCCTTTTGTTCCACACCAGACCTAAGCACACACCCACAAAGTTGATACTGTCATACAGAGGGTTTCATAAAATAAATCATTACAGCTTTGAGAGCCAGCAACTGACAATCCTTCAATGTTAGTTCTAACTGAATTGCTTTTTGATGCTTAACTTCTGTTTAGGTTTTGTTGATTCTCATCTAACCCTGGTCTAAATAGCCGTCATTTTCTCATGCCTGTTGGTGGTCTGCCTGACAGCTGAGCCTCCTTGTTACACGATACTGAAAGATGTGACCTCAAACTCAATACTATGAAGAAAACCAGGTAACTCAGAAAAGAAACAGATCCACTGCAACCTCCCAACAGCAGGTGCAGGAGCAGACACTCAAACACTTTACAAAGAGACACTCACCATTTTCAGACTTCTGCAGGGAGTATTTGTAGTTTGTGTTTCCAGAACTACCAGATCCCATGTTCTCTGACCAATGCTCCTAGAATGTTGTAGTCTGGTCCAGTGTCTTCAAAACCACCAGAGAGACGCAGGAAAGACCATTCAGTCAGAATCAAGACAGCGGCAACATGTCCCACAGCGCTGAGAATCTATAATTAAATATATAAACACTTGAGATCAACAAGCAGGTGGCCTGTCTTGTGCACAAGTACATCTTCCACTACCAGGTTTTTCCAGCTACTTTGTTGTCTTCTGTATAGAAGTCATTAAGTTGATTCATTAACAATCAGTATATGCAGACAAATATTCATGCATATAGCCATCCATGAAAGATAATTCTCATTATGATGGATGAACACAGAGACGGTATTAAATTCTATTTGCAGTACCACAACTAGAGGGGAGGTAAGTCTAAAATAACAAATAGCTGTCATAAAAAAGTAATCAATCAGCTTTGTCAAACACTGCTTTCCTTCGCCTTGTGGATCTGCTTGAGTGTGGGAGCATATTATACCATCAGCTGCTCGGGTCCCATCAGTTGCCTGTATAAAAGGACAGACAGCCAGGCTTCTATAACATCACTGCTGTGGAAATCTCTGGTCAGAGCAAACAGACCCTATTCCAAGATTAGGTCAAATTCTGAAATCTCTCACTTTGAGGACAACCAGAATATCGCTCACAGTCAGACATCTTTCCTCTGGAAAAAAGCCAACAATCACATACTCCACTAGAGTACTCCCAGGCTGTCTGGCACAAGAACTGTGCAGATTTCTATTCTAACCCAGAACCGGAGGAGGAGGAAGTTAAGAAAGGGAGAGAAGGAAATAAACACCTGTAAAAACATTAAGCCTGGTGCTATGCAGAGGCCATGCCTCCAAGGATTTTGAAGGATCAGGACAGAGACGCCACTCCCCAGAGAGATGAAGACTTGATGAATTTGAACAGTAGCATCACCTCAAATACAGGCTGTATTAAGCAGCTAGGTGAGACAAAATGATGCCAACTGCTTCTCCCCCTCATCTTGCTCTTGGCCACCACTGCCTCCTGCAGAGATACTTTTATTTTCCCTGGTGCTTCTCCCTGAGGAGCTGCAGTACATTCACATGAGGTACACACCACCTCGTAGAGCATCACCAAAAAAAACCCACGGACTTAAGAGTCACACGTGATCAGAGACAACAAACAGAACAACAGAGTTCAGTGCCTCAGCAGAAGACTACAGGCATATAGAAAAGATGCACTTTCCCCATTCGCCAGAGTTCACATTCTAAAGGTGGGAGAAACACCTAACAGGCAGACTTCACATACACCTCCAAAGCCAGTGGGCAATATCTCTGTTTGCAACTCTTAAAACATAAGCTACTGACTCCTTTAATACCATATAATACTAAATAAAACTTGATAAAGGAAAACTAGCACAAATCCATTTGTGTCAACCACCCCAAAACAAGAACAACAAAAGCCTGGGTAAATTTCCAGGCTCGCTGTAAATACTACTTTAACTCCTTCAAAACCAATGCAAGTGACAGCATTTTAAATCAAATCCTAGAGATTGTCACACCCCTGAGCTTGTCTGCATCACAGATCTGTGCAGAATTTGCTGCTTCAGCCACACAAATTGAAGGCTTCCTGCAAGGAACACCATCTCACTCCAAGACAACAGGGCTCCTCAGTAAGATGACACACTTCATGTATGATGTGTACAACTGAATCCCCACTGAATTGACAATTTCACAGGAATTCAAACAACTGATGGAAGAGATAAGTAGAATAGGAAGGCAAGGAAAGGGTACAACAGGCTGACTAAGAGTTTACTAGGAAAACCTGAGAGATGTCAGAGGGAAACAGAAATCCTAAGGTCTGCTAAAACAAAACCTGCAGCACGTGTTTCCACAGCTACAAATGAACAGAGAAAAAAAGAATCAGATACTTCCTCCAAGAACAAAACTGCTAACTAGCACTAGAGAAAGTGATGGTCATGCCTTGCTCTCCTAGAGGAAGTGCCTGTATATATCCCACGTGTACACCCAACTCGGCACATCTCGCAGCTGGAAATGAGATGCTGAAGACTGTGTTGTTTTATTTACACATGCACTGACCTTTGGAGCTGCACACTTACTGCAGTACCAAAACCAAGAACTTCAGTTTTATACAACTTAACATATAAAAAGGATATTTCGCTTCAAACTATGGGTGCCGAGTAACTACTTCTGAACACAAAACGTTACAGTGAAATAAAAATGAAACTTACCTTGCCATCAATTTCTAGCTTATGGGTTTATTAAGGTAGACACAATAGAAGCACACCACTTTTTAAGTTCTTGCTTCTATTCAGCTCCCTGAGTGATCAATAAGCTCTGAAGTGCTTTGCTTGATTAGAGATTCAGAAACTCCTCCTCAGAACATAAATGATCAAGGAAGCTGTTCCCTTGGGCACACAGCACAGAATGCCATACCTGCCAGCACCTGCAGCGCAGAACGTGGGTGCAACACACACAGACCCTTCGATTTATTTACCGCATGGTTCTTCTCAGCCGCTTTAAGAATCCTTTGCCATGTGGTGCGTAAGAAAGGCTGGAGATCTGATATGGATTAGGATTACTGAAGAGGATTATGAATAAGAAACACAGTACATTGGCCTCTCTCATCTTGAGAGTCAGCTCTTACATGCTTTCAATTTGCCATTTGCTAAATGCAAACTTCTGGAGGAAAAAGGATTAAAGGTTTCACCCATTACCTATGCTGTGGTGAAAAATGGGGCTTTGTAGCTCTGCACTGCAGAAACAGAAGGGTGGAAAAAGTAATGATAAATGTATTTAACTTAGTTCCATTTAACTACCTAACAATTCTAAGTCATGAATCTGACCAGGCTTGAAAAAACAGAAAACTTGTTTTACCTCTCAGTTTCCAAAAGGCAGATGAAATCTCACACAGAAGGATGACCACCAAGCAAATTCAACTAACGACATATGATCCTTTTTTTTTTAAGATCCCACAGAACACCCAATCCCTCCAAAACCAGTGTTACTTTTCAATAGTCCCACTATTGTGCAGATGGTTTTATTTGAAGTATTAACAATCCTGTCTTTCTGCATTTTTATCACATTTCAATTCTTAAGCAAAAGCAGCTCAACACGTTTCACAGGTTAAATCACCTTGTTTCTACGATGTGCCATTTACCACTTTCTTAGTGTTGATATTTTCAGCTTGTCATTAAACTAAGACCAGAAAGTTGTGGTTAGCAAAAAAAACAGTATCGCAGTTGGCATAAAGGCTTTATTCTGTTAGCAGTCAGAAGGTCTGGATGTTTAGAGATGCATTAAAAGCAAAGCTTTAAGAAAAATAGCTGGCAAATGAAGTTGCTAAGCCACTATCCACCATACTTGAAAAATCACGGCAGTCAGGTGAAGTTCCCAACAACTGGAAAAAGGGAAATATAACCCCCATTTTCAAGTAGGGGAAAATGGTTGAAACAGGGAACTACAGAGCAGTCAGCCTCACCTCTGTGCCTAGTAAAATCTTGGAGCGGATTCTCCTGGAAGGCATGCTGAGGCACATGAAAAACAACAAGGTGCTTGGTGACAGCCAGCA